>JAQZBX010034318.1:0-25036 GCA_029593785.1 Cabassous unicinctus
GGCTTCTAATGTTTTGCTGTTGTCGGGCATCTGATTATGATTGTGAGTTATTCAGATGCTCAATTTCTCTCCCTTGCATAGGGATTTAATGGTGGGAGTATGTGTCTTACTGCTCTTTGATTCTTTGTTCAAACTGTTGTAGCTCTTTAGGATTATCCCTGTTTAATTGTTCAAATCCAGCCCATGCACCCAGTAATGGGTTGCAGATAAGCTTCCAAGGCTTGGAGAGGAAGGCTGTAAAGGTCTTCAAAAGACTCTTATTTAGTTTTATTTTTCTTGCATGCACTTTCTTCATTTGCCAGCCTGTGGTGCTTTTCAGAAGACCTCTAAGCTCAAACCATTGTCAGAATTTGTTTGCTGTAACCCTGACTGGAACAATGTGACAGATGATCTTCTCTCAGGGCTATTCAGATCAAAACTTTCACAAATCAAACTTTCTTAGAATCTGTTCTCCTATTGCTGACAGCCCTTTTCCTGGGCAGTAAATATTCCACTCCCTTCTGCATCCTCCACAACCAGTCTCAGTCTGTAGGGAGGGTTATTTTGAGAGGGTGGGATCTCTTTAGTCACCTTCCAGCTTCCAGGGCAATCAGTGGTGTGGCCTTACCCAGCCTGGAAGAGCTTGTGGTAAAAAGAAGACAAAATTTGTTGGCCAAAAGCTTAATCAATATTATGTTGTACCCCTCTCTTTCTCCTTTTTTTGGGGAAGTGAGCACCAGCAGCACCCTCTGTCTGTAGCTGTGAGCCAGAGGCCAGAGGACTCAAAGCTGTCTGCTACAAGGATGGGTGGATGGGCACAAGCAGCTGCAGCTGCAGGTTTTACTCAGACTTTTCCCACCAAGGCTCTTTTTCTTTTTTCTTTGCCCCTCTCTCTTCAGGGTGGTGTCCAGGCTTCCTCTGGTGTCCTAAGCCCTAGAACATTTTTTCAGGCAGTTTCTGCCTGTTCTATAGCTACTTGTCTGGGTAGTAAGTGAGTCTTGTGTCTCTCTAATCCTCCACCTTCTCAGAAGTCTCTTTGCTTCCTTATAATAATTTTTCTTTGTGTTAAATGAGCACTCTCCTCTTGAAAATATTTCTTTCCCCAAGATGCTTAATTTTTCCCTGTTAAATGAAATATTGGATACATCAGAACTGGTCTTTCCAATATGGTAGCCAGTAGTTACTATATATTGGTGACTTCAATTTCAATTAAATTTAAAGTAAAATTCATTTCTTAGTTGCACTAGCCACATTTTGAGGGAATATATAAAGTTATATCTAAGATATATAGAATAATTATAAAACATAGGGCAGTTCATTAACCAACTCATGAGAAATAGAACAAAATCAGTAACGTTGATGCACTCTGCATGTACCACACTCTTGTCCACTTCCCTCACATACAGAAATAAATAATACTTTTACTTTTGTGATTATTAATCATCTGCTTTTTATTAAAGGTTCATTTTAAATTCCCCAGGCCTGAAGTCAGAGCCCCAAAGTAGGTGGTTTGATTAAAGATACTGATTTGTATCTGCAGCAATATTGCAGGAAACTTCCCCTCATACCTCACAAACACATTCATACATAAAGAACAGAAAAGAGCCTCTATTCATAGGTTTTTCTAGATGTTTTTCCACAATTGCTGTTCATAATTTTTAATCTGATGAAAGCAAATATATAACACTATACATATGATAAAACTGTATAGAGAAATCCCTAAAGGTTCCTTAGAGCTCTCCCCTAAATACCCCCTTTAAGTTTCCTCCTTATCTTTTGAAACTTGAAATCCCCATCAAGGCAGTTAACCCAGGAAGCCAATCAAGTCCCTAGTTCATTTCTTTGGCTCAATACGAAATAAAGCTTTTTTTCAATTTTTACATTTTTACATTTTACTTAGAGCCTCTCCTGCCCTAAACCTCTCCCTCTAAGATGAACAAATTCTGGTCTAATCAGTAGAATTCAAACTACTTTCTATTCCTAAAAAAATCATTTGTGATCCCTGGAACTCCAAAGCTACTTCCATTCTAGCTTTCTTTGCCACCATAAAACTTTGGTGTCCCAAATAAAAAGCCATATTCTGCATTCTTGACTTTGATTTTTCTTTCCCAAATATATATAGACAGGAAAACAGACAAGACATATAAATACATGAAAATGTACACTGAGCAAAATAGTTAACAAACATTTTTTCATTATTGACTTCAATGATCTATAAGAAACAAATCACAACAGATATTACCATTAATAATATTGCACTTTTATTACTGATATTTCAACTTTATTCTTTTCAGGTTTTTTCATATTTCACATAGTGAATATATGTTCTTATTTTCTTGGTTATATTTATCATTATATGTTACTATTTTTTAAAATTTTGAACCATCTATTCTTAGACTTCTGCCTGCCAGGTCATAAAATATCCAGTTGTCTTCAAGGTAATTGTGCTGCTCAGTTGCCTCATATCTGGGCCCCTGAGTTCATTTACCCTGTAGAAGGTTGGGAGGGGATGGATGTTAGACCCTGCTCAATGTCAGGCAATGGGGAGTTCAAGAAAGTGGAGGGGAGGGAGAACATTTGGGTAGAGAGGCTGCAGCAGCCAAGACCCTATGGACACTCCCCTGTGGAGTCTTGAGCTCCAAGGAAAGCTATATTCAAGCCTCCAGGAACATACAGCATTGGGATCAGACTGGAATCCACCAGTTCTGGGGACTTCAGAATGGAGGGTGTGTGTGATAGTCTGGGCATGTCATTTCCAACCTGTTGTCCCAGTTCCTAACCCAGCAGGGCTTTTGTGCAGCTCTGACATTACCCCCTATTGACACTGCTTGAAAGACCTGAACTTTGCCACAGATTACTGGTGTTAAGGCAGGTAGGCAAAGCTTTTCAGAAGGCAATGACTGAGGAGAGCTCAGCACAGAACTGAATGCACTTCTCTTCAATCTTGCGCCCACAGGTGTGGGAGGCAGCCTATGCTCCAGGCTGCAGCTAGCTACTCACCTTCTACACTACATACAAACAGAAACACACATGCACATCCCAGGCAACAACAGCCTTCCTTCCTCCTAGAGGTTTGCCATGATTGGGGGTTTGCCTATTCCTGGATACCATGTTTTCCTCTGCACCTTTTCAGGGACAGATTTCATAAGACCGAGGCAGCAGGCTCTGCTAATTCAACATTTTGTTAGGAACAGGACCTAAGTTTTGTGTTTTCAACTTCATTTAATATCAAAAGTGTTTTCCAGAGCTCTAACAAGTGCTGGATCCCTGAGATTAGTGGCTCCTGAGCCCTTCACTCATGGAATACCATGGAGACTCTATATTTGGCTCATTTACTCAAAATTTCAACTTTAAGTTCACTCTGAACACCAAGCCTGCTGCTAAAGTCCAGTTCACATGCCCAGCTCTGCCTGTGCCCCTTCCAGGCTCATTCAGCTTTCAAGGTCCATCGACTCTATTACTTTAAAACATATTGAACTCTCAATTCCTCAAATCTCTAAAACACTTAGACGTTTGCTTCCTCAACTCTTTAAAACATGTTAAACTCTCAATTCCTCAACTTGGTTTTCAAGGTCCTTGACTGGACTCACATTCCTTTTCCAGCATCACCTCCATTGCTCCCCAGCACTTTTTCTGCACCTTTGTCATGCAGTTCTCCATGCACGTCTACTGTCTACTAACCCTCTCCACCCTGTCTCAGAGAGGAAGAGGACTGAAGTCCCAAAGTCCCACCTTCCTTAAGCATGGAGATTCCAACTGTCTATCATTCAAATCCCCATCATGGGAGCTTTCCCTGAATGGAACTTCTTAAACCAGGGATTATACTTAGAAATTCTAGAGATATCCACAAAATAAATGCTAAAATGATGGGGAAGTTTTAGAGCCACCCTCCAACAGCACTGTTGGCTGCTCAGCACATGTCCAGGCCCATCTCAGCACTGCAGGAGCAGTGTGCTGTGGGGGAAAGGGCGCTGGAATGGCAGTCAGGGTTTAGGGTCCTGGTTTGGTTCCTCCCAGCCATGCCTAATTGGCAGTGAAGTCCTGGAAAGGGGTGCACAGATGAGGGAGCATCACATTAATCCCAACCAATAAGTTGATAGTGTGCCTGGCTTTGCCATCCAGCTCTCTAGCCCTGTTCCATGGGAAGGGCTCAGGAGTTACTCAACACTGGTGAGAGATGTTTATCCTGGTGTCTCAGCAACGCAACCTTCCTGATGTGGCTGCTCTGGACCTCCTCATTCTGGGAGCTTCTCTGCAGCTTCTCCATGCAGGAGAGGGACAGGGAAGAGGCAGTCAGGATGAAAGGGCTCTCCAGGCCCATTGGGTCTACTCAGAAATATGTACAGATGTCATTACTAAGGAAGAGCTGTGTACAAAGGCCCTTGATCATGCCTAGAACTCTGTGAGTACTTCATAAATGAAAGTTATTAACCAAAAAATGTCTGTGTGTGCATGCACAAATACACACGAAGTTATGCACACACACAATTGCTTAATCTCCTTCCCCAGTACTGCATGTGCTCTGAGAGTCATTTCTGGTGAGGATATCAGGACTTCAGAGAAGAATCTTCAGGAGACCATAGAGTAAGTGAACTCCTGCTTGGGCATGTGTCCCCTCCATGACCCTCATGGGGACTTTGGAGCTGGCACTAGTGGGAAGGCATGTGCAGGATCCTGTCTTGAGCTTACAAAGAGGGGTGACTCTGGGGTTTCCAGAGTCTACACTGGTGATTAGAGAAAGCAGAGTGGAGAGAAGACATCCCAGCATCACTGAAACCATCACAGCCATGAATCTCTGGGTGAAGTTCCTGCCTCAGATTGTCAGTCCCAGATGGTCTTCATACAATGGTGTTAATCCCTTTATTTACACATGAAAATACTGAGGCTCAGAGAGGAAGGGATGTATCAATGTTGAAAAAGCAAGTCAGAAATTTTATCATGTTTCTCCCATGAGCCTGTTCAGATCCTAAGCCAAGGTTAAAGGTGAAATAGGAAATGTAGTCTGCTTTTTCCATCCCACAGGAGTTTGGTCTATAAGCTCTACATTGTAAAGGATATATGAAGAACCAGTGGTGATAGGATAACAAAGTCTAAAAACCCTGGCTCCTTCTAGGCCCTGGCCAGGAGTATGACCTCAGCAGAGAATAAATCACTGATGTCAGAGACATTCTTGAGTCTGCTGGAATTAGGTGTGTGACCATGGGCAAGTTTCCTCCTCTGGTCCTTAGACTCCAAATAAATGATGGCATTTATCTCAAGAATCCTATGAAATCATATCTAAAAGTATGTTCATAGAAAATTTATTCATAATAGCCCCAAACTGGAACCAGAAGATTTCCTTCAATAGAAGAATATATAAACAGTGGGTGGTAATTTATTAAATGGAAAATTACAAAATATTAAAAAGAATTAACTACTGCTATATATAACATTCTTATACTGAAGAGTGAAAGAAGCCTTACCCAGCAGAGTTAATAAAGTATAATTTGATGGAGATGAAGTACTTAGATCAGGATAAAGTTAGCTGTGGTTGGAAACAAAATCAGGACACTTGTTGCCTTTGTAGGAATAGAGGTCAGATTTAATTGATGGGTGTTGACATGAGAGCATTTTATGGAGTAAGGTTAATATCCTCTAACTTGATAAGGGTTTGGTTAAATAGGTATATATTTTTATGTTTGTTAAAACTCATCACTTAAGATATATGTATTTCATTGTATGTAAATATTAAGTAAAAATGACTGCTAAAAATTATGAACTCTAAAAATATTCATTCTGAATTATTTAGGAAAAAGGTTACTGATGTCTACAAATTTGTTTGAAGTAGATAAAATTTATCAATGGGGAATGTGGTAAAGCAAGTGCTTTCAAATGTTAAGGGTAGAATCTCTATTGTGGGCTACATGTATCAAATGTAAAACACTTTCAGCTTTCCATTATTTTTGAAATACTGCATGATTACATGTTGGAAAACCAAACCTTTATGAGTCTCTTCCTATATTCATGTTTTGTCAAAGTCCCTAAGCAAAGAGAAAGTTTAGGTTAACTGAATCTGTTGTGATCATGAGATAAATGGGAAAGAAGTCTGTTAAAAAGCAAAATCAATACAATATTGGAACAGTCTCCAGCACTCCACATTCCTTTAGGGACTGCAAGGAAACACCTTCCCTCTGTGTTCACTCTCCAACCTTCTGGACAGGTGGAGGAAGGCCTTCCTTACACAGATCAGAGGGAGCAACCAAGCACAAGGATCATGGACATGACCATGTGAAGGACAAAGAGCTTGGTGAATGTGCCCAGTTAGGGTAATTGTTAGTACCACAGGAGGAGACAGTCTTTCTGCTGACTACTCCCCCATGAAGAACTACTAGTGTGGACTTACATATTCCTTCATCTTCTTTGGTGGAAAAGAAAAGCACTAGTTAAGGCTCAATGTACATTTCTTCATTTTCTCCTTTTGCAGATACAGAGCCTGTGATGATGGTATTTATTAAGGCTCTGATAAAAAGCACATTTTCTTTTGAGCTTGCACCAACTGCACTGACCATGTGCCACATTCCAGTTTCTTCAAGTGTTCATCAGCTTTTTATCTGACTCTTCCATGTTTTGGGGGGATTGGAGAGTTCTGCATCATTTTCAACACCTGTACCTCCTGAGGGTTTCTCTTTCTACTCTGGTGTTCTGCATACAGATTACACTGCCTGGTGCACTCTCTCACAACCTCCCTTCCATTGTCAGCTAGTGGTAACAGGTCTTTCTGAGATTCCCATAATACTTATCAGGGTCACTGAGCTCCTGATGTTCTCCCTGTTGTCAATGCTATAAGCATGTGAATTCTGACATTCCCTTCCTTACACCAACAGGGTCCAACTTGGCATTTCTCTTTCTTTAGCTGCCCAAATAGTAGAGAAGGTGCATATGGATTGGAGGCAGGAGATGTAAGTCTGTGCCTGGGACCCAGGTGAGGCACAGTATGAGCAGACTCACAAGGCTGCTGATTGACCCTCACAAGTAGCAGGGTCAACATTGAAGGTTAAGGGAAGGAGGGGCCAGCAGAAGGAGCAGGAGCAGGGGAGTCTCCTCTATGTGCCCAGACTCCTCTGTCTGCACAGACCCTGAATTCAGGCTTTTATCTCTGCCCTTACTTTTCTGGCCAATCCCTGCCTGAGGTTCAGGATACATCACAATAGGACATCTGTAACTTTTCCCTAATGCCCAAATGGTGTGACTCCCTAGCCTGATTCCTTACCTGGATGTCCTTGCCTACCAAGCATACTCACCCCTCCATCTCAATGACACTCATCCTTGTCAGGTAAGGAGAAATCCACAGTTTGTAGGAGAATTTATTGGGCATCAGTACCACATTGCCATTTGGAAACAGAGCAGATCTCCAACCCAGTGTTCATATTGCAGGGCACAGGGATCAGGAATGGTCTCCTAAGTCCATTGGGGGGGGTACTTAAGCACAGGAGTTATAGTCCCTCCCCTCCTCCACTGCCTATATTCCACCCCTTGGAATCCATGTCCCATGTCCACAGACTGTGGTTACTATGATGGCAGTAATCATACTTCAGTGAAGCCTTTTTTCCTTTTCTTTTCTTTAATAAACATGACAAATATTTCTTCCTGTTTGTCTTTACTTAATAGAGTGAGGTATTCCTGGATCAAGGTCTAGAAAAAGATACAAATCCAGAAATACAAATCTGTATTCAGGGTTGCTTATGTCCTGTGTCTGTCTAGTTGAAAAGGAAGCAGAGGCTGATTGCATTTGACAACATCAATATGTTACTCACACACATGTCAAAGTCTAGGGTCAACGAGAGTGAAATATGGTAATCCATCTATTGTGGTCCTACTTTATTGTTGAGACCTTAATAGACTGCTCTTTGGGTAGAAGTATATTAATAAAACAAAAGTTAAAGAGTACTTAAAATCTCAAGACTTCAAATTAGATGAACTTTGTCCTGGATTGTTGATGTCCCCAGGAACTGGAAGAAGCAAACTGAAGTCCCCTCTGAAGGAGATTAGCACCATTCTAGGCCTCACATCATCTCTACAATTTTTAAATATAATGTCAAGCACAAAATTTTAAAAATGATCATGTTAAAAAGGAAACAAGATAATATGAGTAAGAAGAAGAAAAATCACACCTTGGAACTAGAAGCTGGCATATTAGATGGAGAATGTAATGTAACTATACTTATCATCTTCAAAGACATAAAAGATAAACTTAAAAATTTTGATAGTGTACAGGAAAGTTTAAAAAGTGACACACAGGAATATATATATATATATATACACACACACACACACATATATGTGTATATATATGTATATGTACGTATATATATACACACACAGAAAAACTAAAAATCTAAAAATACAATTGAATAATGGAGAACTCAATGAATAAGAAAAATAGATTAAATATACCCAGAACAGAGTGATAACTGGAAGAATAAGTATTGAAAAATATAATAAATGAAACCTGAGAAAAATAATGGAAATTATAGAAGAGAGTGTATGAATGATAGAATTATAGAGAATATATTGAGAGGTTACTTCATATATTTAGTTTGGAGTGATAGAAGGAGACAAAACATGGAATAATGCGGAAACTATATATGAAGAGATAATGTCTAACAATTGTCAAAAATTGATGAGACATTGATTCATAGCCTCAAGAAGCCCAACAAAACCCAGAAGGAAAAATCCAAATAATTGCACACCTAGGCATATATTTGTAAACCTGAAAGAAAATCTTAAAAACAGCTAGAAAATAAGGATATAACCAGTAAAATGGTAACAAAAGAAAAAGCTGGCTACAAACACCACCAATGGAAGACAGAAGGCAATGGCATGAAATCTTTACATTGCTATTATGAAGTAACTGCCCAAGTAGAATTCTATACTGAAAAAGAAGTCCTCCAAGATGAGGTGAAATAAACAGTTTTCCAGGCAAGTAAAAACTGAGAATGTTTGCTAGCAGCAACTAATTTCTGAAGAAATGTGAAAGGATTTCTTCTGGCAGAAAGAAAATAATCCCAGATAGAGGGTTCTAGATACAGGATGGATTGAAGAACAATAATTGTTGATTAAACTCAATGACTATTGAATGGATAAAGTAATAATAATAATAATATCTGTGGGTTAGAACATCAGTAAATTATTAAAATACATGATATATTTCAGAAGATAAGTAAATAGGTCTAAAGTGTTTTAAAATACATTAATTGTGAAGTTGATAAGGAATAATTAATGTCAGATTTAATAAGGCAAGTTGTAATTTCTCAGTTAATATCTAAAAGAATATTAAGATAGTTCATCTCATCCAAATAAATAGAAGAGAAAAATTGAACAAAAATGAACAGTCCAAAAGAAAGCATTCATGAGGGAAAAAAGAAAATAGAACAGAAAGCACAAATAGCACATGAAAATAAGCCAGATTTACATAAGTATTTATACTGACTTTTTTGAATTATATTTCATATAATTATGTTTTAACATTTGTATTTAATGACTATGTGTTCTTCTTAAACAATCAAAATTGTCATGTAGATTTAAAAACAAGTATATTTATATAAATATAAGAAGCTCATTTATAACATACAGTAAATTGTAAAAGGTGGAAAAATATACCGTGTAAAAAAAATAGTAAATTTTATTTCAGTTTGACAATATCAAACAAAAGAGATACTAAGGAGAATATTAAAAATTGAGTGCCCTTTCATAATGATAAAAATTTTTGATTTCCCAAGAAAACATAGCATATTTTTTAGAAATTGTGGGATAACAAAACAATCATGCATACCAGACATGATTCCCATACATCACCCCACCACCACATCTTATATTGTGTGACACATTTTCTACAAAAGATGAAAGAACATCATCATAATATTACTGCTACTGCAGTAATCTATATTCCATAGCTTATATTTGGTGTATTTTTTCCACAAACCATCCTATTTAACACCATGTATTAGAATTGTATATTTGTTATAGTTCATGAGAGATTATTCTCATATTTGTACTGTTAACCACAGTCCATCATTTATCACAGGGGTTCACTGTATTATATGGTCCCCTGCCTTGTACAATCCATCCAAAGTGTACACTCAGTGGCTTTCAGGTTCATCACAGAGTTGTGCTGTCTCAGTTCTGAAAACAGAATTTTTAAATGTGTACACAAAGAATAGCATTGCTTTTGAACGGTGACAGAAATACAATGTCACAGGTTTGAGGGCTATTTTTATAATGCTCAGCAATTGATAGAATAAGCAGAGAAAATTTAATGAAGATATTGAATATTTGATGACTGTGAATTATAAATTTAGCTTAATGCACAATATACAGAACGGCAAAGTATACCTTTTCCCATGCACTTAAGCAAGAGGGCCAAGAGGGAGAAGAGGACTACAGTCCTTCTGTCATAGGCAGTGCTGAGCAGGGAAGGAAGGTGGAGGCAAAGAGAAGGGAACAAATATGGACTTGTTCTGATGATGGGACACATGGTATGCTGATGGGATAGATGTGGGGTGGAGAGAAAGTGAGAAGTCAAGGCAACAAAGCTGTCACCAGAACCTCTGTCAGGTGGAGTTCCTGACTATGGAAAGTGGGAGCCAGTGGAGAAGCAGGTTCCTGGGAGCAGCCCAGAGTTCCATGTTGTATGTTAGCCATCCGCAAGGAGGCATCATAAATCAGCTGTGTGTCTATCAGGACTGTGCAGAAAGTTATGGGATAGATAAATAAATGCAGCAGTACTTGCCAGTATAGATGGTGTTTAAAGCCTAGGTGCTCCAGCAAGGGACCATGGTGCTGAAGAAGGAAAGAAGTCCAAGGACTGAGCCCTGAGGAAACACATATGCTGAGAGGGTTTAGAGGAACAGAGAACACAGTGAAGAGGCTGAGGGGAAAGGGCAGTGAAGTCAGATAAAAACAAACAAACAGGAGAATGTAGTGAACCAGAAACTAACTGATTTTTAAAAATTTAAAGATACTTAGATTACATAAATGTTACATAAAAAATGTAGAGTACTCCCATATGCCCCACTCCCTAACCCTCCCACACTTACCCACATTAACAACATCATTAGTGAGGTGAGAATGACAGTGTCAAATGCAGCTGATGGAGTAAATTAGAAGAGGAAAATATGGTGGTAATGGAAATATTCTAAAACTGGATCGTGGTGAAGGTTGCATAGCTCTGTACATTTAACAAAAAATGTGTATTTAATTTTATGAATTTAAAGTCATGTTGATAATACCTCAATAATTGTTTAAAAAATATTCACATACAACTGCCATATGATTAAGCTTTTCTACTGCCATGTAGTCACCCAGGGGAAATGAAAACACGTGTTTATAAAAAGGACTTTTACATGGAAATTCATAACATCTGTATTCATAATGCTCCAAACTTGAAGCAATAGAAAAATCCACCAAGAGGAAAATAGATAAATATTTTACAACATAGTTATTCCATGCCAAAGCAGAGAGAAATGCTGATCCACACGGAAGCATTAACAAATTTCAAAAAATTATTTTGAGGTAATGACACATGCATCAAAGAGTGTATTCTAATTTATTGCATTTTTATGAATTACAAGAAGTGGCAAAATTGATGTGTGATGATAGAAATCAGAACAGAGCCTGCATGTGTATGGAGGAGCTTGGGTACCAAATGAAGGTACAGGAGTTAATTTCTTTGATTAACAGGAGTTAATCAATGGAAATGAATGATTCAAATCCTAATAAGCTTTTTGGATACTGTGAGGTATGGGGGAGTGAAAAGTTTAAAATTTGAAAGTCATTCAGTTAAGATTGACATTTCACTGCATTTTAATTTTACATCACTTTTAAAAAACAATTAAAAAGAGAGAAAGAAGAATGATCATTAGAATGTAATGGAGACAAGGACATTTTATTTTCCAAGTCTCCCCTCCTCCACCTTCCCCCAGACCCTCTCACTGATGACCTGTCCAAGCTGCCAGTTCCTGAGTGTTCCAGGGGGAATCCTAGGGAGTTCTCTGTGGTTGTTGTGTCTAACAGATCCATGGTTACTGGGCAGAGCCCTGTGGGTGGCTACAGTTGCCATAGAGGGACTGTGAACCTGTTGCCTGACATTGGGCTGATCACTGGGAAACTGCAAGAGGTGGTGATGGAGCTCCTGCCAAATGACATGAGACCAGGTCTCACATTCCACAGCCTCCATCTTTTATTGGCTTACTGGTGAGTCCCTCCCTCATTGTTGTTCAGACTTGTCCAGTCTGTTAAAAGCCAGATTTATATGAAACAAGAAAAACAGCTTGCTGACACACTGCCAGCTACTTGATATGATTAGTTTGCTCAAAGAGTTTTTCAGAGACTGTGCCATCTTTAGAGGCCAGGCTAGAGAAGGAGACTTTAACCTACAGAAAGGCAAAGAAAATTAAAGAGATTCTGATGAGGTAACTTCACTCACCCAAAAAATAAGGAAGAGGGAATATAAGGCTCCAAACTAGAAAAGGTGATAATGGAGATGTTAGATACACTGGAGTCTCTCAAAGGGGTCATGAGAACCACCAAAGCACAAGGCATTTTCCAAACTAAGCATGTGTTCCCCATCTACCCTCAGATGGCCTTCTCCCTGGGGTGGGTCTGGGAGTTAAATCAGAGCTGGCCCTTTCTCTCCACTCAGGCCTCCAGAGCCTCAAAGCTGTGTTCACCCACCAGCCTCCCTCTGAAGGTCCTGGAGGCCAGTGGATACAATAGGGCCCTCTCCATTGACTGGGGTTCCTCCATCTTTTCCTCCTGGACAGAGCCATGCTCAATTCCTTCTTTTAGATGAAAAGACTCTCAACTTCTAGAAAAACACCAGGAAATGTGGGACTTTCTTTCTTATCAAAGAAAGTTTGAATTATCTCCCAGTAATCAAAGTCCTACTATTTAAACCTTTACTCAAACTGAAATTTGATCAAACTACATATCTGAAAACATTTTTTTCTGTTCTATTTATAGTTTATTTATATCTTAAGTGATCTTAAATGATCTATTTCTATTTTATTATTCTATCTATATATTATAAATATTGATATTTTAATTAAAAACATATATACAGTTTAACCATAAGAGACATTTAAACATCAGCAACAATGGCATACTAAAATTCATAATACTCACAATTCCTAAATGAATTCAACTTTATTTTTTTAACTAAATATGTATTCATTAAAACATTAAAAAATAAATGATTCTTTAGGGGTGTAAACTGTATTCTTAGAGAGAAATTTATATCATTTAATATTTATATTCTAAAATGAGAATGGTTAAAAAATAAAATTGGCAAGTTCACATGTAGGTGATTTTCTTTCTCTCCCATGTGCTGCACTGAGAGTTTTCTGACGATGAAGAAATCTCCCTTGGACAATTTGTAGAAATCTCCACATCCCACCCCTCATGCCTCTCCCTCACCATCTGACACACCTCACAGGAAACCTGAGGGAGAAACAGGGATTTCTCTCCCACATTTGTAGATTCAGTCTGAAATGCATTGGCACTCCATCTATAGACAATGAAAACTAACTGGGGATTATTAGTGATGGTGGAAGGAAAGCAGAAGTGACAATTTAAGGATTTTGGGTGGGGAAATAAGACAAAGATCAGAAAAATCATAACAAGGTAAATGATTTCTCCTCAAAATAGAGCTTCCATCTGGGTATAGAATGGGAAAATGAGAAATGTTGCTGTCCTTATGGAGTTGATATTTGAAGGGGGTGGATATTGAATAGGGAAATTAAAGAGATCACAGAGGATGTCATGTGAGGATAAAGTAAAGGAGAAGAATCACAGGGAAAGACAGGAGTGATGGGTGTGGGACTGTGGGCCTTGGGAGGAGAGGCCAGGGAATCCCATGGAAAGAGGGGACACCTGAGCAGTGACCCAACCTGGGGATAAGCACTGTAGGATGAAGGCACAGGACAGGTGATGGCTATGAAGGGGGTGTGAGAGGGGTGTGTTTGAGGATCAACCAGTGACATGAGAAGGCTAAGTGCAGTGAGTGAATGGTGGCCAGAATGGCAGGGGGTAGATGCTGTCATGAGGGTAAAGAGTTTAATTTTAATTTAAGAGAACAGTGGCTGTGATGAGGGGAAAATGGTTTAGCAGGAAGAACAGGTGGAGACCATGACAGGGACTCTTTAAGATGATGATGTTTATTGCTGCACTCGGCTGGGGGTGTGGGGAGAGCAGTGGAAACAGAGAGAAGGGGTCAGCTCCAGGACCTGTTCTGCAGAGATCTGAGGTCTGTGTGTATCCCCTTCCTTCCCTCTCTAGCAAGGGTTTTTACTCCACCTCTCAGACCAGAGTCTGTCCTCAAGTATCTGGTGGTCCTGGGTACCCTTTCACATCCCTGTGCTTGGAGGAAACAGCTGAGTGGGACTTTCCATGCCTGGGTGGGGCCTGTGTCTCTCAGGGCTCCTGGGGGTTCACTGGCTGAGGACCCACATGGATCTGAGACCTCTGTCTTGGGCAGCTTCAGATCTCCACCAAAGCATCATCCACACTCCTACCTGGATGTACGGGGCCTGGCCACCAGCATTCTGGGATCTAAGGAGGGACAGAGGGAGGTGGGCTCAGTCTGCAGGCTTTTTTGGGGCTCTGCTTTCAGTGGGCTTCTCAGACCCTCCTCACCTATACCTGCTTCTACAAGTCCACAGCCTCTGTCTTTCCCACCTAGGGCAAAACTGGGGTGGAAAGGGGTCAGATACTCACCTGCCTGTGCAGATGGGAATGGAATCCATTTGTCCAACTCTCCTCTTCTATGTTTACTTACTACTATTTACTTATAGTTTCTTCCTTGTAACAGACCAATCACTTTTAACATTGCTCAGCCCGGTTCTGAGTTGCTAGAGACTGGGTTCAGTCTAGTAATGGGCAGCTTCCTCTTTCCATTGAGCATGGAGCATGGTGTCTGCTTTGGAGACTGGCCCAGACTGTTCAAGTTCAGTCCCCACCTCAGACTATCAGGGCAGGTCCTTTGACTCTGGCTTGGGTTCAGGTTTTCGTAGGGGGTCTGCACTGGGTGGGGATCAGGGCTGGTGCAGAGGGCAGAGGGCAACCAGGGGAGAGACTGGGCATCTCTGTAGGGTCAGATGATCCTGCATAGCTGCAGGAGAGCTCCATCCTCAGTGTGGGGTTTGGAAAAAATGGGAACCCATGGTGGGGGCTTCATTCTTGGGGCACCCCCATAAGTGTGGTGAATTGGGTCATGGCCAGAGTGTGTCTGTAAAATGGGTGCTCATGGCAGCAGATTAGGGCTGGATTTTGACCTCTGTTGTAAACTTCAGGGAAGGTGTGTGGTGGGAGACTCTGAGATTTTCTAATTTCCAACCTAAGTTTTGGGGTGCTAGAATTAAACTCTAGTATGACACTTACACCTTTATTTACCTGTTGGGAAAATGAACAGCCTGGGATAACATTGATCAGCATTGTCCCTTCCTGATTGTTGGGATCTAGGCTTCTGTCTAGTAACAGGCTATTTGCAGTTCCCATTGGCTGGGACTCTAACCTAATTAATAATAATAATATCCCTTATTACATTGAAGACTTAACTACTGGCAGGAATTTAGTTCAGCTGTAGTTTATGTAAGGAGTAATCACTTACATTTTGAAATAATTTTAAACTTAGTGAGAATTAGTGAAGACCCCAGTGAATAGAATGTACAAACAAAAATCCATTTATTTTTCACTCATATAATGGTTTTTAAAAAGTTAACATTTTACAGTCTTTGCTCTGTATCTCCCAACTTCTCTTTTTTCCCTGAACTTTCTAAGCAAGTTGCTAAACTGTTGCCTCATTACCCCGTATATGTTAGAGTTTGTCCTTCAAATCAAGAAGACTCTCCTACATTTAAAAATGTCACCCATTAATTATTTTTAATTAACATGATACATCACTACCATCCTTTCACGTTTCACCTCCATTTAGGGTTCACCAATTGTCCAGTTATGTTCTTTACAACAGGCTACAGTTCACAGTAGGGTATTGCATTTAGTTGTCATGTCTCTTTAGAATCCTTCAATCAGCAACAGTGTGTCTTTCCCTGATTTTCAGAAACTTAATATTTGTGGAGGATATGGCTCAATATTGGTTTCTATAATGTTTCCATGAGATTGGATGTAAGTATGTATCTTTGGTAGTAATACCACTGAAGGGATACTATGTTCTTCCCTGTATTTTGTCCTATTACTGGTGATGGTTGATTGATCTTCTGGCTAAAGTGTAGTCTGCCAGGCTTCTTCATAGTTTTCTTTCTTTATCTTTTACTTTTTGTAATGAGTAAGTATTTTGCAGGGGCATATTTGAGACTCTGTGAATATCTTGGTCCCTCTCAAATTTTACCCAGTAGTTTTAGCATGCATTGGTAATTCTTGACTGAGACAATTATTACCATAATATTTGCAAAATCTGATTTTCATACTCCATCATGCCTCTTCATTAGTTAGTGGGCATTCTATTTTAAGAGCTTTCCTTTCTCCCTTTTATATTATTTATGTATATCACCATGAGCACAAAGATTCCTATTTTATTGCTGTCTTTAGTCATTTTGATACTCTACTACCCCTGACTTGGTCACTGGGAGCCACTTGATATTGTTCCAGTGCCTTTCTGTTATCTCACCATCTTTGGGCACTTCCTTAACTTATGGTACAATGAGTTGCAGGTTCTCCTTTTACTTTCACTGATTTCACTGATTTCTTCAGGAAACTCTATTTCTGAGAAATAATTACAATAATAGTATAATAAAGTTTTTTAAAAAATACTCCTTGTTGGTATTTTATTTGGAAAGATTTCTGCCAAAAGATGAAAGAGCTAAAGAGATTTTAAAATTTCTTGTAATAAATTCCTCTAATTGTGTTGCATGATTATTATCACAGTAATAACTCTAATCTTCTAAATTGCTTGTACTTCTCAGTAGAAATAGCCAATCAGGTAAAGAGTCCATCTCCTTCCCACTCATTATGTGGGTCTCCACCCACTGATACAACACATTATGAAAAAATGATCACTTGCACACTCCCTAGAAGCCTGCCCCAGAAACACCCTGTCCCAAATGCCCCCCCACATTCAACACCCTAAACCAGTAACCCTTCCTTTTTATATTGCCAGTTTTGTATTTTCAACCACATACCTGCCAATCCCAAGTGTTCACCTGGTCCCTCCCCCAACCCTCCCCACTGTTTCATGGACCATCCAACACCCTCTCCCTGCTCTACCCGCCTGTCAACCCTGCACCGTCCAACCCAATAGTATCACTTACCTCCTGTCATATTCCTTCAATGCCCAACTACACACTTCCACCTTATCATAGGTTATGCCCATATGGGCATTAGCTCACAACCTTTTTCTCTCTTTCTTTATTCTGCAAACTTATCTTCCAGACAATAGCTTTCTGGGTCTGCTTGATTTACTTAATTCATATGAATGAGGTCATGTAATAGTTGTCCTTCAATGCCTGGCTTCCTAGCTTACTTTTGAAATTTTAATGTCTGCACTCAACATACCTAAGTCTAAGTTTAATTAAGAACTATATTATCCTCTAGAATGATTTTCTATTTACCAGAAGATAAACATTTGTAGAAAAACTATGTTTACTGTAAGATAGATATGAAGGGGTAAGAAGGCCCCTCAGTTCTTGCTCTCCTACTTCTCTTCTTTATTTTTTCCTTAGAAATTATCATCTGACTTTATTATTTATTTGTTTTTATGTCATATTTTTATTGACCACCTTCTTCCACTAATATGCAAATTTCACAGGGACAAGAATTTGGGGCTGCTTTGTTCACTCTGTATATCCAGTTGATCAAATGGTTCCTGCTTATGTGAAAGTGGTCAGCAAATATTGTTAAATGGATGATTGCCTTAATTACAAACATATACCCTAAACTGACATGATATTGTTGTTTAGCATAGTCTTTTAACTCTCTTGTTATTTTTAACCTTGCTAAATATTATGATTCTGTCATACAAGTAATATTTGTTTATTATAATCCATATGTCTAGCATTTTCTTTACCAACTGTCTGTACTCAGGGTCATTTTTCCTTTGTTCCTTGAAGAACATCCTTTAGATGATTCTTTAGTGTAGGTCCATATGTGACAACCTCATTTTTGTTTACATGAATCCATCTTTATTTCACTCTAGTTCTTAAGAGATACATTTTAATGGGAAAAAATGAAAGTCAGCAGTTCTCTCACAATTTGAAAATATTTTATGATATTATTCTCCCCATTTCTAGCCTTTTCCCCATTGAAAATTTAGGTTTCCATCTAAATATTATCTGTTTATATAAGTTCTCTCCAACTTTAAAACACAGATCTTCTTTCCTCCAGTTTCCAATAACAATTCCATCATTTACTTGTAAACCCTCATAAAAAGTCTTTTTAGCATCCATATTGCTACTAGGAGTCTCTTCAAGGCACTCTAGGCCTTTTCTATCAAACATGTCAAAATCATTTTCTTCTAAGGCCTTATCAGAAATAACTTTAGGCTCCATATTAGAACCAACAGTCTCTTCAAAGCAATCTAGGCCTTTTCCATCAAGCATCTCACAATTCTTCCAAAAAATACCCATTACCCATTTATAAAACTGTTCCAGCATTTTGGTAATTGCAAAACCATGACCCCACTTTTTGTACCAAATTCTGTATTAGTTAGCCAATGGGGTGCTGATGCAAAGTACCAGAAATCTTTTGGCTTTTATAAAGGGTATTTATTTGGGGTAGAACCTTACAGTTACAAGATAAATAGTAAGTTACTTCCCTCACCAAAATCTGTTGCCACAAGTTGGAGCAAAATGGCTGCCAGTATCTGCAAGAGTTCAGCCTTCCTCTTCCTCCTGTGGCTCCGTGGTCCCAGCTTCTTCCAATCTCAGCTGTAAGCTAGCAAAAGGCTCATCTCTCTCCAGGTCTCCAGCATCCAAAACTAAACACTTCGTGTTCTTCTCCATGTATTTACTTCCCTGTCTTTGATTGAGCATCCATTTTTATAACCCACAAAGGTCAGAACTCAAACTGAGTCACCCTAATGATGTGGTCAAATAAATGCCCTAATCTTCATTTAATAAAGTAAAAGTGAACTTCTGAATCTAATATGCCCAGAGGAACAAACCAGGTTACAAACACAATTCAGTATCATTTTTGAAATTTGTAAACAATATTAAACTGCCACATTTGTCTTTCTGAATAGTAGGTGTCTCAGGGTAGGTCTATTCATGCTTATCCTGTTTGGGGTATGTTGTCTCTCTTGGATATTGATATTCATGTCTTCCATAATGGGAGGGAACTTTTCAGTCATTATTTCCTCAAATATTCTTTCTGCCCCTTTTCCATTCTCTTCTTCTGGGACTCCAATAATGTGTATTTTTTGTGTTTTGCATTGTCATTCAATTCCTTGATGCTGTTCCATTTTTTCCATTCTCTTTTCTTTCTTTTCTCTTGTTTTTTCCAGTTCAGATGTTCTGTCTTTGAAATCATTAATTCTCTTTTGAAGCAGTTCAAATCTGCTCTTATGTTCCTCTAATGTATTTTTCTTTATATTTTTAATACATTTTTATTATTACTTTTAAATATGTTAGATTACATAAATGTTACATAAAAAATATAAGGGATTCCCATATATCCCACTCCCTACCCCTCCAAAACTTTCCCACATTAACAACATCCTTCTTTAGTGTGGCATATTTGTCACAATTGATGAAAATATACCAGATTATTGCTACTAAATGCAGATTATAGTTTACATTATAGTTTATACTCTGTCCCATACAATTTTGTATGTATGATAAAATACATAATGGTGAGTATCAATCATTGCAACATCATTCAGGACAATTCCAATGTCTTGAAAATGTCCCTATATTGCATCTGTTTTTTCCTCTGTGCCCCCTCAGAACATCCAGTGGCCACTGCCTCCACATCAATAATAAAAGTTCTTCCATAGTTAGAATAACAATAATTCTATACTAAAATGCCAATAAATCTACTCTAGTCCATTGTTCATTCCCCAATCCTGAGGATTCTGGGATGATGATGCCCACTCTGCCACTAATTGAGAGAAGGCTTAGATCCCATGGGACAGATGGATGGAGCTATATTGCTTGCAGTTGCAGACTCTTTCTGTTCATTGGGATTGGTGTTATCCATTATCATCTCTTTGTTAATTATACTGGATGAGTCCAATGAACTGGAGAGTAGGTGTTGCAAGGAGATTCAGGTCCCAACTGGCACATGGAGAGCCCAAAGATTTAAGTCTCTTGGACATACACTTATGAAGTCGACTACTAACTATTGGTTCTAATAGAAGGGGCAGAAGAACCATGTGTAGGGAAACCACATATAAGCCCAATTCTGTCACACTTGGAAGTGTAAATTCCACAGTAGGGCTACCTGGCAGGGCACCAAACTCCTGAGATGCCTGCCCTGCCTATAGTGTCTGGATGTCTCTAGAGCCCTTGGGAGCCCTGCTATTTGAGGCAATATTTACTGTGGCTGTCAATGATATCCTGCTGATACATGCATAAGTGAAACCTCTGGAATGACCTACTGACTCACTTTGAAATCTCTTACCCATAAAACCTCATTTGTATTTACCCTTTCCCCCTTTTGGTCAAGGTGTTTTTCCAGGTGCTTTGCTAGTTGGTCCTTGGTAATAATCCCTTGGTGACAAGGAGGCTCAACTCTGGGAGTCATGTCCCATGCCAGAGGGAAGGTAATGCATTGATATGCTGAGTTTAGCTTAGAGAGAGGCCACAGGCCACATTTGAACAACAAGGAGCCTCTCAGTGGGTAATTCTTAGGCTAAGTTTAAATTTCCAAAGAAAAGTTCATAAGTACAGTCATCAATATCAAGGGCCCATTGCAATTGTCCACTCTCCTTCACTAAGCACTGCCTCTGTACATGGGAGATTCTTGCTGTCACATTAGAGAATGTAGCAGAGCGCCTCATGATGGGAATTTGATATTCTTTTGGTTATTGTGTGGATCTCTATCTACAGTGACAATGCCCCATGAACACCTGAACATATTCATATGCCTTAGCAATATGCCCCAGGTAAATCTCCTCCCATGCATCCCCCATCACTGACATCCCTCACCAATGATCCTCTCCTGCCACAATTGTGACCCTTCCATGATCCAAAACCTCTTCAAAAATTAATCCAACAACAACAAAAAAACAATGAAATTGATAAGAAAATGGAATGATAGTTTTTAATATAACATACAAAAAATTGAAAAAATTTGCAAGAATAAAAAATAATTTTTGACATTTTGTCTTTCATCATGTAATACCTGTTGTCTTGCATGTACAGTGACATTTTCTTTTATATATACCCCCTATATCTTACTATTTTCATTTTATCTTCAGAGAAACTTTAGGTTACAGAAAAGTCATGTACAGAATATTGGGGATTCCCATATACCCAACAACCACCCACTTTTCCTCACTCCCCTATTAATAACATTTTACATGTGGATGGTATATTTGTTACAATTGATGTACAATTATTGAAGCATTGCTACTAACCATGGTCGATTTACTTTCAGGTTTAAATTTTGGAAAGTACCCTTTTATAAATTTTGACAAAATTTTAAATTGTCTGTATCAATTATTGCAAGACTGTCCTCCACAGTGGCTGGACCATTCCACAATCCCACTAGCAGTGGATGAGGGTTCTCATTCCTCCACATCCTCTCCAACCTTATAGTCTGCTGTTTTTTTAATAGCTGCCATTCTGATGGGTGTAAGATGGTATCTCATTGTGGTTTTGATTTGCATTTCCCTAATAGGTAGCGATGTCGAGCATTTTTTCTTGTGCTTTTTAGCCAATTGTATTTCTTCCTTGGAGAAGTGTCTTTTCAGGTCACTTGCCCAATTTTTTAATGGGTAGCTTGTCTTTTATTTTCCAGGTGTAGGATTTCTTTATATATGGTGGATATTAGGCTCCTATCGGATATATGGTTACCAAATATTTTCTCTCATTAAGTAGGCTGCCTTTTTACTTTCTTGATAACCTCTTTTGAGGTGCAAAATTTTTAATTTTGAGGTCAGCACATTTATCTATTTTTTTCTTTCGCTGTTCATGCTTTGGAGTGAAATTCATGAAACCATTTCCTATTACAAGGTACTGTAGATGCTTCCCTATATTATCTTCCAAAGTCTTTATGGTCTTGGCTCTTATATTTAGATCTTTGATCGATCTTGAGTTGATTTTTGTATAAGTTGTGAGATGGTGTTGCTTTCTCATTCTCTTGGATATAGATATTCAGTTCTTGAAACACCATTTGAAGAGGCCATTCTCTCCCAGTTGAACGGGCTTGGTGGCCTTGTGGAATATAAGAGGACTATAATGTGAAGATCTATATCAAAACTCTCAGTTTGGTTACATTGGTCAGTATGTCAATCCTTGTGCCAATACCATGCAGTTTTGACCACTGTAGATTTAAATTCAGATTTTTTGGGTTACTTTTTAAAATGGTATTTTTTTTCTTGATTTCCTCCCCAGATTGCTCATTATTGGTGTACAGAAACACTACTGATTTTTGTGCAATGATTTTACTGAAATCATTTGTAAGTTCTAGAAATTTTGTCGTAGATTTCTCAGGGCGTTCTATGTATAGGATCGTTTTGTCTGCAAATAGTGAAATATTCATTTCTTCCTTTCCAATTTGAATGACTTTTATATCTTTTTCTTGCCCCAGTACTCAAGCAAGTACTTCTACCACAATGTTAAATAGGAGCGGTGATAGTGGGCATCCCTTTCTTCTTCCCAATCTTAGAGGGAAATCTTTTAGGTTTTCAACATTATATATGATGTTAACTATGGGTTTTCATATATGCCCTTTATCATATTCAGAAAGTTTCCTTCTATTCCTACCTTTTGCAGTGTTTTTATCAGGAAAGGTTGATGTATTTTGTCGAATGCTTTTTCTGCATCCACAGAGATGATTGTGTAATTTTTTTCTATCTGATTATGTGGTGTATTACATTGAGTGATTTTCTTATGTTGAAACATCCTTGCATTCCCAGGAGGAAACCCAGTTGGTCATGGTGTATAATTTGTTTAAAATATTGTTGAATGTGATTAGCAAGTATTTTGTTGAGGATTTTAACATCTAGGTTCATTAGAGATTGTTCTGTAATTTTCCTTTCTTGTGTCATCTTTGGCTTTGGTATTAGGGCAATATTGGCATCATAGAATTAGTTAGGCAATGTTCCTTCTACTTCTATTTTTTGGAATATTTTAATCAGGATTTGTTTTAGTTTTTCAGGAATGTTTGGCAGAATTCACCCTTGAAACCATCTGGTCCTCAGTTCCTCATAGTCAGGAGGGTTTTGATGACTGATTGTATCTCTTTACTTGTGATTGTTATGCTGAGTTCAACAATTTATTATTTTCTCAGTGTAGGCTGCTTGTGTGTTTCTTGGAATTTGTCCATTTCCTCTAAATTATCTTTCTTGTTGGCATTTAATTTTTTGAAAGTATCCTCTTCTGCTACTCTTTATTTCTGTGGGTTCAGTAGTGATGTCTCCTTCCTCTTTCCTTATTTTGTGAATTTGAATCTTCTCTCTCTTTTTTCTTTGTTAGTCTAGCTAAAGGTTTAATTTTATCGAACTTTTCAAAGAATCATCTTTTGATTTTGTTTATTTCCAGTGCTTTTTTATTTTCTATTTCATTTAGTTCTGCTCTATTCTTTGTTGTTTCCTTCTTTCTACTTCCTTGGGATTAGTTTGTTGTTCTTTTCCTAATTCCTACAGGTGTGCAGTTAAGTATTCAACTTTAGCTCCTTCTTCTTTTTTGATATATGCATTAATGGCTCTGAAGTTCTCCCTCTCAATACAGCTTTTGCTGCATTCTATATGTTTTGATATGTTGTGTTGCCATTTCCATTCATTGCAGGGCAGTTACTGATTTCTTTTCAGATTTCACCTTGACCCACTTTTTAAATAATGTGTTGTTTAACTTCCATATATTTGTGCTTAATCTGGTTCTTTGGCACTTACTGATTTCCAGCTTCAGTTCATTGTGTTCAGAGAAATTACTTTGTGTAATTTCAATCTTTCTGAATTCATGGAGAATTTTTCTGTGGCCTAGTATTGGTCTATCTTGGAGCATGATCCATGTGCACTCAAGAAGAATGTATTTCCAACTGTATTTGGTTGTATTGTTCTGTGTATGTCGATTAAGTCCAGATCTTCTAATGTATTATTCAAAGTCTTTGTTTCTTTATTGAGTCTCTGTCCAATTGTTCTCTCTAACGGTGATAATGGCGTATTAAACTTCTCCACTATAATTGTAGAGGCATCTGTTTCTCCACTTAGTCTTTCCAGGGTTTGCCTCATGTATTTTGAGGTGCCCTGATTAGGTGCATAAATGTTTATGATTGTTTTTTCTTCTTGAAAGATTACCCCTTTTACTAATATATAGTGTCTTTGTCTCTTATAATAGTTTTGCATTTAAAGTCTATTTTGTCTGATATTAGTATAGCTACTTCCATCCATTTTTGGTAATTCTTTGCTTATAAGATTGTTTTTCAACCATTCACTTTCAGCCTCCTTGCATCCATGGGTTTTGTAGACAACATATAGATGGTTCATGTTTCATTATCCATTCTCTCAATATGCATCTCTTGACAGGTCAGTTTAATGCATTAACCTTCAGTGTTATTACTCTCAAGGAATTATGTATATTAGCCATATTTTCTTTGGGTTTATGTATTTCATATGTTGTTTTTATTTCTGTTTTTGTCTTTTTAGTTGATCTTCCACTCTCCTCCTACTCTCTTTCTTCTGTTTTTTTCCTTTCTACCTACAGAACTCCCTTTAGTATTTCTTGAATGGCAGCTTTCTCATTGACATACTCTCTTAATTTCTGTTTCTCAGTGAATATTTTGAAAACTCCCTCATTTTTGAATGCCAGCTATGCTGGATAGAGTAGTCTTAGCTGAAAGTGTTTTTCTTTTAGTACCGTAACTATGTTATACCTCTGCCTTCTTGCCTTCATGGTATCAGATAAAA
>JAQZBX010034319.1:0-24990 GCA_029593785.1 Cabassous unicinctus
CAAACTACCTTCCAGTTTGGTCATTTGTATATCTTCTTTGGAGACATATCTATTCAAGTTCTTTGTCCATTTTTAATTGTTTTTTGTTTTTTGTTTTGCCTTTTTGTTGAGTTGTATGATTTTGAAAAATACATTCTGGGTATTCAACCCTATTGGATATGTGGTTTCCAAATATTTCAAAGGATGAAGTCCTTTGATGCAAAAAGTTTGTAATTTTGATAAACTCTCATCTATCTATTTTTCATTGTTGCTTGTGTTTTTGGTGTAAAGTCTCAGAAACCATTACATATCGGAAATTCCAGAAGATGCTTCTTTATGTTTACTTCTAGCAATTTTATAGTTTTGTTCATTATGCTTAAGTCTTTGATCTATTTTGAGTTTTTTATATTTGGTTAACTAATTTGCATATGGATATCCAGTTGCCCTAGCACCATTTGTGGAAGTCACTATTCTTTCCCCATCAAGTGAACTTGGCACCTTGTCAAAAATAAGTAGGCCATAGATGTGAGATTTATTTCTGAACACTTTATTTTATTCCATTGGGCTATGTCTGCTTGTGCTAGTACCATGCTTTTTTGATTACTGTGTCTTTTCATTAAGTTTTAAAATCAGGAAGGTTAAGTCCTCCAAATTCCTTCATTCTTCATTTTTAAAATTTATTTTATTTTTTATTTTTAAAGATATTAGATTTCATAAATGTTACATAAAAATATTAAGGATTCCCATATTCCCTGCTCCCTACACCTCTCACATATTCCCACATTAAACAACATCCTTCATTACTGTGGTACATTTGTTACAATTGATGAACACATTTAGAGCATTGCCACTAAGCATAGATTACAGTTTTCATTGTAGTTTACACTCTCTGTCACACAGTTTTGTAGGTTATGGCAAGGTCTATAATGGCCTATATCTGTCATTACAATGTCTTTCAGGACAATTCCCAAATCCTGAAAATGCCCCCATATTACACGTAGTTTTCCCTCTCCTTGCTCTCAGAATCTCCAGTGGCCACTGCCTCCACATCAATCTTATAAGTTCTTCCATCAATTATAATAAGTCTATAGTAGAATGCTAGTGAGTCTACTTTAGTCCATAGTTCATTCCCCAATCCTGAGAATTCTGGGATGGTGATGTCCACTCTACCTCTAATTGAGAGAGGGCTTTGACCCCATAGGGCAGATTGATGGGACTCTATTGCTTGCAGTTTTAGACACTCTCAGTTCTTTGGATGGTGGTTGGCCCTCATCATCTCCTTTTTCATTGTCCTGAATAAGTCCAATGAACTGGAGAGTAGGTGTTGCAACTCTGTTGAGATTAAGGGCCCAGCTGGCAGATGGACATCCCAAAGATTTAAGTCTCTTGTATGTACACCTGTCAGTTATAGTACCAATTATAGTTTTAAATAGAAGCAGAAGAGCCCTGTGTATGGAAACCACAGCTGAGTCCAACTCTGTCACGCTGGGGAGCATAAATTTCAAAGTGGATCTATTGGCATGGCACCAAACTCCTGAGCCATCTGCCCTGACAATAGTGCCTGGATTTCTCCAGAATCCTCTGGAGCCCTGTTATTTGAGATAGCATTTACTTTGACAATCAATGAGATCCTGCTGAAACTTTCATAAGTATTCCCTTTTTTCAAGATAAGTCTGAAGCTTTGGGTCCCCATACCCTTACATATAAATTTGATGATTGGCTTTTCTATTTCTGCAAAAAGAATTTTTGATTGGGATTGTGTTAAATCTATACATTGCTTTTGGTAGAATAGAAATCTTAACAGTCCTCCAATTCATGAACATGGAATTTCCTTTCATTTATTTAGTAATATTTTGTAGTTTTCTATGTATAAGTCTTTTACATCCTTGCTTAAATTTCTTTCTAGATATTTCATTCTTTTACTTCAGGAGTTATTAACCAGGGGTTCACAGAACCCTGAAGGGTTCTGTGGAAAGATTTCAGGGGGTCTATGAGCTTCAATTAATTTTGAATAATCCTAAAATTTAATTTAAAGACATGTCAATGTTGAGTGTTATAAAACTATCTGCCACTACATTCTGAGACAGGGTTCATGGTTTTCACCTGGCTAGCAAAGGAGTCCATGGAGCAAAAAAGGTGAAGAACCCTTGTTTTAATAGCATTTTTTTCCTGATTCATGGTCACAAAAGGAAAACTTGAGACTTTCTGGGATATTCAAAGGGAAGATTAATGAGTTTCTACATTGATGCTTGATTTAAGTGAAGGGTAAGAGCCCTTCAGCAGCATCTGAGTTCTTTGGGCTCCAGCTATCCCTGAGAGAGAGGATACTTACCTAGATTCATAAGGCCTCCAGTGAAGTGGTGAATATACCCAAATAATAAACTATTTCATTTTCCATAGTCAGTCTTTTTCATGGTGACCACAGTAAAAAGGGGGAGCCACTGGGAAACTCAGGGAGAAACTTGCAATTTCTCCCTCATTTCCACAGGGAACCCTTTCATTTTCAGCAGCTGGGGATGCAATTCATTAAAAAATATGAGCAACCTAGGCACTAAATTGTGGTTCTGAGAAGCTCAGAAGTGGTGAATGTCTTCTTTAATTTCCTTCTATGCACATGAAAATCCAGTCTTTGTACAAGTATATGGTATAAAAACTCTAACACCTTGTGATGAAAAGCAAGAAAGTTTATATGAAAAATCTTCATTAAGTCCAAGAAACCTGTATAAATGCATGAAGGGTGGACTGAGGAATGTGAGAAAGTTCAAAGTGTGATGGGCCTCCAAGCCAGTTATTGCTACAGTCACATCAAGCAAAGTGAAGGAGGAATGTTTGACATCCTTTCTATTTAAGACACTAGGTTACCCCAACCCATGTTTATTAAATATGCACAAAATGTTTTTGTATCATAAATACTATAGACAGAATTTATGGGAACCTCAACCCATGAGAAATGTTATTGAAGCAAAAGTTCCAATTTGGTCAGCTTGGAGTGGATTTTGGAAACAAAAATATTACTTAAATACCTCCAGGTACTTCCCACTATTGTGTAAGAATTGAAAGAAATGCAAAAAGCATTTTTTACAATTTTTTCTTGGGATTTACTGGTAGTGACCTTCTTGGAGTACAAAATAAATAGTTTATGTGTGAAGTCTAAATTTACTCAGGGAGGAGTGTTAGGTTTAAATACTCCTCTCATTGTGTCCTTAAATAGTTTTGGAAATGTCTTGCTTATTTCATGCATTCATCATTCATTTTTATACCAAATATTTACTGAGAAGTACTATATACCAGATGCTAAGCAGATACAAGATTTTGCACTCTGGTATTTAGATGAATAAGACAAAGGTCCTGCCTTTAAGGGACTCAGTCATAGGAGAGGGAATAGAGACATGAAAATAATTGTGATTTAACCTAACAGGTACTACTGACAGATAGAAGCAGTTAAGAAAACACACATCTGTTCCTGGGTGTGCAAGGTAAAAACAGCTTCATGGAGGAGGAAAAATTTCAGACTAACCTTGAAGGCTGCCTACCAGGCAGCTAAGGATATTCAGGAAAGCAGTAATCACTAAGGTACCAAAGAACATTAGCATGCTTATGACTACACCTAGGAATGTTTTCAAGGAAAGTGTGTGTGCAAAGGCAGCAACAGAAGAAGGTGTGTCTCTAGGCAGAGACAAACAATGAAGGACCATGATGGCTTGCTAAAGAATGCTTACTTTTTTGTTTTGGCACATGTATTAGAAAGGCTCTTGAAATAAACAAGCTGTGAGATGATGAGGATCTAAAACTTGGGATTTGCAATGAGACTATAAATGGCTTGACAGTTACGTATGCTCTTTCATTTGCTCATTTCTTCATTTGGGGCTTGATATAATAATACTATCCTTCAATGAAAGCAAATGAGTTGATATATGTTCAAGGCTGAAAGTTGTACGTGGTACTGAGCAAACTCCCTATTTCTTCTGTCTTTCCACTTCTATTCACCCTCTTCAGCTCAACTGGCACTTTCTTCTAAAAACTTGCCTTGGTTTTGTTTTCCTTTTATACATTCCTGTGGCACAAAGGTGATGGCTCTTCAGCTGGTTTTGAACAAATATTTGATGATTGATTAAATATTGATTATTCTGTACCTAAGTTAAAAATAGCATTCAATGAGTGAGTTCAATAAAGTAAGCAAAACATTTTTGAAAAACTTGAATAAAGGGCAATTGACAGATGTTGACATTTACAAATATGTAATTAAGACAAATGGAACTTAAGTTATATCTGAGAGTTTGACATTAGATGTGAATGAGTATTTCCTTTTTTTAAAAAACTCTGAAAATTACCCTTCTTTACACAGGGAATATTACTGTATAAGTTCATATGGGTTGTTTGACATGTGATACTTGAGATGTCCTTCCATCTGTAAATTTTTTTACTGCTTCCCCTTCCACAGAAGAGAAGCCAGGCCTTAAGTTGGTCCTTGGGAGTTGGTATAAAACACTTTACAACCAAAATGGTGTAGCATCTGTATTTTGTGGATAAAATGTGAAATGTATTCTTAATAGCATTTATTTTAGTTGGTTTAAAGCAATTGGCATACAACTTTCTCTAAAGTGCAATATGTGCATTTTAAGACGATAGGATGATATAAATGCTAAATTTAATTAATTCATGTATATTTTCATATAATCAAAATATTAAATAGGAAATCATAAGTGTTCTAAAATTCTCTATAGTTTTTTGAACAACTTTTTTTGGAAGTAAAAGTAACATTTTAGCAAAAATAAAAGCAGACCTTAAATGTTTTAAATGTTTGCTTCCAAATTTTTTAAAGAATTCAAAACATGATAAAGGACATTCTTCCATATACAGGGAATATGTTGCTTTGTGTTCCATTAAGGTTATTGGTCTGTAATTACTAACACCCTGCCTAATATCTCAGTTACATTTTCTTATTTATGACTCACAATTGTTTGCTTCTTTTATCCCTTACCATTTTTGAAAAAAGTTTTATAAAACTGGTATCATTATTTGATCATTAGCAAATAACACACTTGCTTTTAAAACCCATTAGGCCAAGGAAAAATATTTTCCAGCACTCTTTATTTAAAACAAATCAAATGTATTGATACATATTAATGAAGCATACAATTCATTCAAAGTGTACAATCAATGGTATTTGTTATAGTCTCATAGTTGTGCATTCAACACTTCAATCATTATTAGAGCATTTTCATTATTTCAATGAAAATAATAATAATAAACAAAAAACAAACAAGAAAATTCCTCACCTCTCAATCTCTCTCTGTTTCCCCTACTTTACATAGCTCATGTTTCTGGCTATTCTTGCAAAATAATTTATTTACTTATTAAGCAGTTTTAATGAGATATATTCATGTACCATATGATATATCCATAAAGCATAATCAATGGCTTTTAGTATAATCACAGTGTTGTACATTCATCATCTCAAAAATTTTAGAACTATTTCATTACTCCAAAAAGAAAGGCTCCACATAATTTAGCATTCCTTCCTCAGACTAACGTAACCACTAATATAAATTTATTTATATTTGCATTTTATATATATGGAATCATACAATTATAGTACTCACTGCTCTGCTTCACTAGGTATAATTTTTTGTCTGATATTAACACTGTATAGTATTAATTTACATTTACTCAGCTTCAAAGAAAAATGGTCTTATATATGCAATTCTACCATTCATATTTCACATAATATATTTAGTTCATAATAGGGCATTCATACAGTATTTGTCCTTTTGTGTCTGGCTTGCTTCAATCAACATAATGTCCTCCAGGTTAATCCATGTTATCATATATTTCACAAATTCATTTCTTCTTACTGCTGCATAATATTCCATTGTGTGTATACTCCACAATTGGTTTATCCATTCATCAGTTGATGGACACCAGGGTTGTCACCAAGTTTTGGCTATCATGAATAACATTGCTATGAACATCAGTGTGCAGATATTTATTCATATCACTGCTCTCAGTTCTTCTGGGTATATACCTAGCAAAGGTAGTATTGAGTTCCATGGCAAGTCTATATTCAACTTCCTTAGGAACTGACAGGCCATCCTCCACAGTGGCTGTACCATTCTACATTCCCACCAATAGTGAATAAGGATTCCTATCTCTCCACATCCTCTCCAACATTTACAGTTTTCCAACTTTTTAATAGGGGCCAGTCTAAAAGGTGTGACATGATATCTTATTGTAGTTTTGATTTGTATTTCCCTAATCTCAAGTGATATTGAACATTTTTCATGTATTTCTTCATCATTTGTATTTCATCTTTGGACAGTTGTCTTTTCATGTCATTTGCCCATTTTTTAACTGGATCGTTTGTCTTTATATCATTGAGTTGAATGACTTCCTTATATATAATGGATATTAAACCCTTATCAGATAATGTAATTGCCAAATATTTTCTCCCATTGAGTTGGCTGCCTTTTCACTCTTTTGACAAAGTCATTTGAGGTGCAAAAGTGCTTAATTTTGAGGAAGTCCATTTATCTATTTGTTGTTGTTGTTGCTTGTGTTTTGGGTGTAAGCTTTAAGAAACTACCACCTACCACAAGATCTTGAAGATGTTTTCCTACATTTTCTTCAAGGAATTTTAAGGTTGTTGTTTTTATATTTATGTCCTTGATTCACTTTTAGTTAATTTTTGTGTAAATTGTGAGATAGGGGTCTTCTTTCTTTCTTTTGGATATGGCTATCCTGTTCTCCCAGCACCATTTGTAGAATAGACTGTTCTAGCCTAACTGGATGAGCTTAACAGCCTTGTCAAAAATCACTTGACTGTAGATGTGAGGGTCAGTTTCTGAGATCTTGATTTGGTTCCATTGGTCAACAATCTGTCTTTATGCCAGTACCATGCTGGATATATATATATATATTTTTTTTTACCACTGTAGCTAAATAATATGTTTTAAAGTCAGGAAGTGAGAGTCCTCCAACTTCATTCTTCTTTTTAAGACTTTTTGTTATTGGGGTCCCTTACCCTTCCAAATAAATTTGAGTAAAGGCTTTTTGATTTCTGCAAAGAGGGCTGTTGGGATTTTTATTGGGATTCTGTTGAATCTCTAAATCAGTTTGGGTAGAAATGACATCATGATTTTTAGTCTTCCAATCCATGGACACAGAATGTCCTTCCATTTATTTAAGTCTTCTCTGGTTTCTTTTAGCCATGTTTTTTATTTTTCTGAGTGCAAGCCCTTTATAACCTTGGTTGAGTTGACTCCTAAATATTTGTTTTAGCCACTATTATAAATAGAATATTTTTTCTGATTTCTTCCTCAGATTTCATGTCAGTAGTGTGTAAAAATGCTATTGATTTTGTGCATATTACTCTTGTATCCCACCACTTTGCTGAAGTCATCTATTAATTCTAGTCATTTTGGTGGATTTTTCAGGATTTTCTAGATATAGGATCATGTCATCAGCAAATAATGAAAGTTTTAATTCTTCCTTTCTTATTTGGATGTCTTTTATTTCTTTGTCTAACCTAATTGCTCTAGCTAGAACTTCTAGCACAATATTGAATAATAATGGTGACAGTGGTCATTCTTGTCTTTTTCTGGATTTCAGAAAGAAACCTTTCAGTCTTTCACCACTGAGTGCAATGCAAGCTGTAGGTTTTTCATATGTGCACATTACGATATTGAGTAAGCTTCTTTCTATTCCTATATTTTGGAGTGTTTTTACAAGAAAGGGTGCTGTATTTTGTCAAATGTGTTTTATTCATCAATCAAGAAAATCGTCTGCTTTTTCTTCTTCAATTTATGAATGTGGTTTGTTACATTAATTGATTTTCTTGTATTGAAACACCCTTGATACCTGGGAAAAAAACCCACTTGATTGTGGTGTATAATTCTTTTAATGTGCTTTTGGATTCTGTTTGCAAGTATTTTGTTGAGGATTTTTGCATCTATACTCACTAGAAATATTGGTCTGTAATTTCCTTTTTTCATTGTATCTTTATCTGGGTGATGTTGGCTTCAAATTATGAGTTTGATAGCATTCATCATCTTTACATGATTGGTAGAATTCACATATGAAGCCATCTGGTCCCAGGCTTCTCATCTTTGTAAGGGGTTGATGACTGTTTCAATATCTTCACTTGTGATTGATTTATTGAGGTCTTCTATTTCTTTTAGGGTCAGTGTAGGTGGATGATGTTGTTCTAGGAATTTGTCCATCTAGTTTTTTTCACATACAGTTTTTCATAGTATCCTCTTATGGTCTCTCTTATTTCTTTGGATCAGTGGTAATGTTCCCCCTCTCGATTATTATTTTGAGTCATCTCTCTTTTTTCTTTATCAGTCTAGCTAAGGGTTTGTCAATTTTGTTGGTCTTCTCAAAAATCCAACTTTTGTGTTGTTGATTGTATTGTTCTTTGGTTCTCAATTTCATTTATTTCTGCTCTGTTCTTTACTATTTATTTCTTTCTGCTTAGTTTGGGATTAGTTTACTGTTCTTTTTCTAGTTCTTCCAAGTGTGAAGTTATATCTTCAATTTTAGCTTTTTCTTCTTTTTTAATGTAAGCTCTGAGGGCCTTAAATTTCCCTCTCAAGAATTCTTTGGCAGTGTCCCATAGGTTATGATATGTTGTGTTCTCATTTTCATTAATCTCAAGAAATTTGTTGAATTCTCTTGCAATTCCGTCTTTGACCCACTAAGTATTTGAGTGTGTTGTTTAATCTCTATCTCTTTTAAATTTTTTAAGTTTATTGAGACTTGTCTTGTGGCCCAACATATGGTCTATCTTGGAAAAGGATCCATGAGCACTTGAAAAGAATGTATATCTTGCTGTTTTGGGGTGCAATGCTCTATAGATGTCTATTAGGTCTAGTTCATTTATCATATTATTCAAGCTTTCTGCTTATTTATCCTCTGTCCAGATGTTCTATGCAATTTGTATTGAAGTCTCCAACTCTTATTGTAGAGAAATCTATTTCTCCCCTCAGCTTTGCCAGTGTGTACTTCATATATCTTGGGGCACTGAAGTTAGTTGCCTAAATATTTAGTATAGTTATTTCTTCTTGTTGAATTGTTCCTTTTATTAATATATAATGACTTTCTTCATCCTTTATAACAGTTTTGCATTTAAAATCTACTTTTCCGGAAATCAGTATTGTTACCCCAGTTCTTTTTTGGTTAATACTTGCATGGTATATCCTTTTCCAGCCTTTCACTTTTAACATGGTTGTGTCCTTACGACAGAGTTGAGTCTCTTGTAGACAACATAGAGAGGGCATATATTTTTTAATTAATTCAATCAGCTTATGTCTTTTGATTGGGGAATTCAAGCCATTAACATTCAGTGTTACTACTGTAAAGGCATTACTTACTTCATACATTTTGATTTTTGGCCGTCTATTGTCATATTGTACTATTGTCTATCTTTTTACCATTTAATTTACCCTTTCTAATAATTCTCATTTATACACTCTTCTCCAAGTCTCCTGCCCTTGTTTTTTCCTTTCAGGCTGCGTCACTCCCCTCAGCATCTCTTGTAATTTTGGTCTTTTGGTAACATATTCTTTCAGTTTTTATTTGTCTGTGAAGACCTAGAATTCACCCTCATTTTTTTTTCTCTTTTTTAAATTTTTAAATTTTTAAAACAATTTATTGAAGTATATCATTCATACATGAACATACATAAACTATAAGTGTTCAGTAAACATTGTGAACTTACAAAACAGACATGCATAACAATATACAGGGCTCCCACACATCACCCCACCACGACTACTTTGCATTGTTTGGAAACTTTTGTTAACAAATTATGAAAGAACATCGTCAAAGTATTACTACCAACTATAGTCTGTATCTTACTCCCCTGTACATTTTTTAAGGATTTATTTGTTTATTTATTTACTTTTATCCATTTTTATCCCCCCCATTTTTGCTGTTTTTGTGTCCATTCACTGGGCAACTCTGTGTCCATTTCCTGCCCTCTCTTCTCATTCTTCTCCTCCTGTCTTCACTGAGATTCAATCCTTGGAAACATTGATGTGGGACAGAGGTGTCCTGCCACCTGTGTCACCTTAGTTTCTGGTTTTTTGGTGTGTCTTGTCTTGGCTCTCCCTTGTGTCACTCTCCTGTTACATCATCATCTTTCTGCATGGCTCACGGGGCCTGGTGGTTCACCTGTGCATGGGGTCTGATGGCTCACCTGCTCATGGAGCCTGGTGGCACACCCATGCACAGGACATGGGGTCTTACCCACTCATGGGTCCTGGCAGTGCACCCACACATGGGACCTGATGACTCACCTGTTCATGGGGCCTGGCAGCACACCAGTGCATGCTGTCCGGGGAGTTAACTCACCTGCACACAGAGCCTGGCAGCACACCCATGTATGGGACCTGATAGTGCAACTACTCATGGGGCCTGGCAGCACACCCACACATGGGGCCTGGGGCCTCACCCACACATGGGGCCTGATAGTGCACCTGCTCATGGGGCCTGGTGACACACTCACACATGGGGCCTGGTGACCATGCACCTTCTATATTTTTCTTTTTTAAATCTTTACTGGGAGGTCCAGGGATCGAACCCAGGTCCCTCCATATGAGAGATGGATGCCCAACCATTTGAGGCCACATCTGTACCCCTGCTATATTTCTCAAGTTTGACCAAAGATATCTAGAGTTACAGTCTTTTCCCATGCAGGATGGTCATATAATAAATCAGGCTTAGTTTATCACCAGCATTCTAAAAACCAGACCTTGGGAGAAAAACTAGGTCTGGGGACACATGCATGGTTTCTAATATAGCAAATGTTTAGCCTACCCTGATTATCACAGAATCAAGGCAGTGAGAATATTCACATTCATCTTCATTTTTGAAGGACTGTTGTGCCAGATACAGAATTCTTGGCTGGCAGTTTTTCTCTTTCAGTACCTTAAATACATCATACCACTTTATTTTCTCCTCCATGCTTTCTGAGGAGAGGTCAGCACTTAATCTTATCGAATTTCCCTTGTATGTGATGCTTTGCTATTCTATTGCTGCTTTCAGAATCTTTTCTTGATATGAGATATTTGTCATTCCACATAGTAGGTGTCTTGGGGTAGATCTATTCAGATTTATTCTGTTTGGGGTGTGTTGTCCTTCTTGGATATTAATATTGATGTCTTTCTTAAGGGTAGGGAAGTTTTCAGTCATTGTTTCCTCAAATACTCTTTCTGAATCTTTTCCATTTTCTTTTCCTTGTGGGTCACCAATAATGTGTGTGTTTTTGCATTTCACGTTGTCATTCAGTTCCATTTTTTCTGTTCTCTTCTCCTGACTTGTCCTGTTCAGATATTCTGTCTTCAAAATCACTAATTCTTTCTTCTAACAATTCAATTCTGCTCTTATGTGTCTCTAATGTATTTGTGTGTGTGTGTGTGTGTGTGTGTGTGTGTTTCATCTTGAGTTTATTGTTTCATCTTGGGTCCTGCTGGAGAATATGATGCTTGGATAACAGGACAGATTGTCAGGGAAGTTTTATCACCATTACTTGATCTTCTTTTAAATTTATTTTTTTTTTAAAAAAGGTATTTCGATTACATAAATGTTACATAAAAATATAGGGGATTCCCATGTGTCCCCCTTCCCACACCTGTCACATTTTCCCACCTTAACAACAACTTTCATTAGTGTGGTACATTCATTACAATTGATGAAAACATTTTAGAGCATTGCCACAAAGCATGGATTATAGTTTACATTGTAGTTTACACTCTTTCCCGCAAAATACTTGTAGGTTATGGCAATATATGTAATGGCCCATATGTGTCATTGTAATGTCATTCAGGAAAATTACCAAGTCCCCAAAATGCCCCCATATTTCACCTGAATTTCCCTCTCCCTGCCCTCAGAACCTCTAGTGGCCACTGCTTCCACATGAATGATATAGTTTCTTCCATTGCTAGAACCACAATAATTCTATACCTGTAAGTCTACTTTAGTCCATAGTTCATTCCCCAATCCTAGGATTCTGGGATGGTGTTGCCCAATCCACCTCTAACTGAGAGGAGGTTTTGATCCCATGGAGCAGATGGATGGGATGGTCTTGCTTGCAGTTGTAGACTCTCTTGGTTCCTTGGGATGGTTATTGTCCATCATCATCTCCTTGTTAGTTGCCCTGGGTCAATCCAATGAACTGGAGAGTAGGTATTGCAACTCCATTGAATTTCAGGGCCCATCTGGCACATGGACAGCCCAGAGATTAAAGTTTCTTGGACATACTCCTACCAACTCCAGCACCAACTATAGGTTCAAATAAAAGGGACAGAAGAGGCATATGTAGAGAAGTCACATCTGAGTCCAACTTTGTCACACTCAGGATTATTAATCTCATCCATCATATCTTCAATTCCCATAAGTTCTGTTAGTTTTCTTTGCAGGCTTTCAAATTGTTCTTTATGCTCAACTAGTGTCTTCTTAATATACTTTATCTCTTTAGTCATATTTTCTTTTAATTTGTAAAATTGATTTAGGAAAGTTATGTGATTATCATTGATTAATTGTCTTAAGCCCTATATCTCTTTAGGATCTTTTTTGTTCCTTTGGCTGGGATGTCTCTTCCTGTTTCTTGGTGTGACTTGTAATTTTTCGCTGATGTCTAGGCATCTGAACATATTGGTGAATTTACTCTGGTGGCCAATTTCTTTTGCCTATTGTTATTATTTTTTCGCAGCTCTTCTTTGTTATTTGGTTCAACTTATTCTGAGTCTTTAGAATTGTCCAGCTTAAGTTATTAAAATCATGCTTGGAACTAACTAATGGAGTGTAGATTTTTTCCTGGGGAAAAAGGAGCCCTAAAATCAGATTTTATCCATAAAATTCCCAGACCAGCCACCAGATGGTGCTTGTTGGCACATCTTTCCATGTAAGTGTATCACTCTCAGTTTTACTTTGTTTTCATCTGGCTGAAGCCAAGATTCAAAGTGGACTCTGCTGGCCAAATTTGCTGAAGAAAAGCACTCCAACTCCCCTCCCTTTCCCCTTGTTACAGCCAACAAGGAGAAAGATGCCTGCTCCCCTCTCAGTCATCTGCAATGGCCAAGGGTTTTACCCCCACTTTATACATTGGGGTGGGTGAGGGAGGCCTTCCCTGCAGCAGGGAGCTTTTAACTCAGAGTTTTTGTTTCAGCTTCTTTGTCTCTCTGTCCCTCAACTTCCTCAGAGTTGTCAAACACTGTCCTGGTTTTCTGGCCCCCAAAACACCTCCCTAGGTCAGCTTTTGACTCTCCGTTGTTACTGTGAGAGAGTTGAGCCTTGACTGTCTAATCAGATGCTATCTTCCCACAATCTTTCCAGCATGTTTTTAACAGGACCTCTTACTGAAAGTAAACTGCAGTGGGTCTGAATCATTCAAGGGTTCACAAATGTTGGCTTCCAGCATTTGAGATGAAAATTTTCTTTTCAGTCCAGTCCAGAAAGCCACACCAATCCTGGTTCTATTGCAGAGTTTCTTTTATAAGCATTATGAGCTCTGGGCTCAGGCAGAGCAATGAAGTCCAGATGGGTTTCTCACAACATCAACAAAGAAACTTTTTCATTTGAGGAGTGGTAATAGCTGCACAGGTTTTCATGACCATGTAATTGGAAGGAAGAGGAAAAAGGGAAGGTAACAAATGCAAGCCCTTAAGATCTTGGGGAACCATGCAGCAATGGCATTCCTTTGCTGATTATTCTTTGCTATTAAAGGAGAATGTATAGAATGATATACAATTCACGAATTTTCCAATTTACAGGATGAAGGGGAAGACTCGTAAGATTAGGAAAGGATTTCTGGCACCATGACAAGATGACTTAGAAAGTTGTTTTGTATTAACTCACTCATAACTTCCAAAATAAAATCATTTCTTTTCAGCAGGAGCTAAATAAATGTGTTGGGGGGAAACAGAGTCAGAGGAATTAAGACACACATGTAAAAATGTCTAAATTTAGGGGCCAATCTAACCAAAGAACAATGGAGCCATGACTGCTTTTAAGATTTAATTGCTGCCCAGTTACATGGGCAGAGTGAGGATGGCTTACACTCAGTGATACCTACTCTTTTATTTATAGAATGGCTCTCTAATGCTGAACCTTTTTCTTTCCTGCAAACTATTCTTAGCCTGGCTAAGATATTAACTGCAAATCTCCATATCCCTTTTAAAAACTGAGAGGATTGGTACACACAGTAAGTGTCCTAACACACAATAAGTGTGCACACATGTAGTGCCCTATCCAGGCTTGGGGTACAGATGGTCTTCATGTTGACTAGTCTATGGAGTTTCATTTGTTCCAAAACCTGCTTTTAAAATTAAGTAATTTGAGCCATTCACTTACATCTTTTACAATAAATAAATATGCCATTTGTTTAATAAGATGATGTGAATGGTCTATTGCCCCTTGTTTTCTAGAATATTTTTTGAATTATTTTGCTGGGAATGGTGACTTATTTTTCACCAATCCATATATATTTTATCAGGTATCTTTGTAATCAAATTCAAAATACATGTACCCAAAATTTTGGAACACACTTCCTTTTTATAGGAATTTAGCATATGGGATTGAGTTAAATAACATGGCATTTTAAGCAAATTATTTTAGACATTAGTAAAATGTCTTGCTATATTTTGATTTGCAGGTCAGAAATTAACTTCTTTTTATTTTTGGAGACTATTTCTATAATATCCATACTTTGTTAAGGTGATTTAAGTTTTCTTAAACTTAGAAAAATGTTGAAAAAAGTAAAACATAAAAATAATTTAGGATATAGTAATTTCTTATTTGTAAGAAATGCAAAGGAATGGATATATATTTTTAGCTGCTTTTGTTGAATGTCTGTTGCTAAATGACTAATATACCTGTATATTTTAGTTTCCTTGGCTGTTCAAGCAAATACCATGCAATTGGTTGTCTTAATCAATGGTATTTATTATCTCACAGTTTTATGGCTAGGAAAATCCAAATCATACCACCATCAAGGTAATGCTTTCTTCCTGAAAACTTGGCATTCTGGGACTTGCTGTCAGTGACCCTTGGTCTTGTGTTCCTTTGTCACATGATAATGCACATTATGGCCTCTCCTTGACTCTCTCTTCTCCTCTGGGTTTCATTCACCTTCAGCTTCTTGCTTCCCATGGCTTCCTACCTCTATCTGCATTTTATTCTGCTTTTAAAAGACTCTGTAATAGGATTAAGAGTCATCCTGCCTGAGTTGGGTCACATCTTAACTGAAGTAACCTCAACAAAAGGCCCTACTTACAATGAGTTCATACCCACAGGAATGGATTAAGTTTAAGAACATGTTTCTCTGCAGTACATAGCTCCAAACCACCATAATGTAATCAATGTATTCAAGTTAAAAGAAAAAAAAGAATTGGAGCACATTTTTGTTGTACTGTTGTTTCCCCTTTACTTCTATAGCTAATCTCCCACATTCTCCTAATTCTAGTAGTTGGCGTACATTGATTGCATGGAAGGTGGAACAGAAACCAGCACAACGGAAACAAGGCCTTAGACCAGAAAGTTTAGTGTCTATTTTAATTGAGGAAGAATAATGTTTTGAAATATTAGTTAAATTTTCATTTAATATTTTCCGCTCTTGGATCCCTATGCAGGCAAAAAGTGCCTAGAAGTGCTCATCAGTTATATCTCTAAAAATCTAAGATTTTAGGTGAACTTATAGTGTTTGAAGAGATGGAAAAGGATAATAAAAAGCAGTTTGTTGGGAAAAGCAGTTTGGCTTGGGATAAGCTTGGGATAAGAGAGAAGAGCATTCTTGGATAGGGTGTAAAGAGAAGAAAGGGTTGAGTAATGGGAACCCAAGCATATCTTATGTTGGTTGTCAAGGAAGACACATAGACTGTAATCAAAGCAAACAATACCTCATAAAAATTGAGGTTCCTTAATATGGTACAGAAGCAGAGTTGCAAAACATAAAGATAAGGGATAGGAGATATTATTATGATGCTATTGTGAAAGATTACCAATGAGCAGAGTGTCCTCTACCTGTGGGCTAATACAAACACCCACACAACACACCTGCATGCATTTGGAAACTTCATAGAATAGAATAAATGGAACATAGGGCAATTTTGGGGCATTAGAATTGTTCTGCATTATCTTGCAATAACAGATACAGGTCATTTTAAATTTCATCAAAACCTATAAAAGTGTATGGTCCAAAATGTAAACCATAATGTATACCATTGACCATGGTTAGTAGGAATGCCTCAATATTTGTACATCAATTTTAACAAATGTACCATCTTCATGTAAAATATCATTAATAGGGGAGAGTGAAAAAGAGGGAGGGCATTGGGTATATGGAAATCACCTATATTTTCTATGTGACTTTTATGTAACCTAATGCTTCTTTGAAGATAATATTAAAAAATAAAACACTGGGGGAATATATGGAAGAAAATGTCACTGTACATACAAGACAACAGATCTTATGGTGATGAAAGACACAATGTCTATAATTTTTATATATTTCATATATTTTATATTATTTCAAGAAAAATACATTATTAACAACACATTAAATTAATCCCACAGAAATAACATATTCCTCTATACCTGTGATTTTTGTCCTGGAATACATAGCCTCCCCATGATATTTTAATGTGTCAGGGCTTTAAAGGTGATGAATGAGAACAATTTAGCTATCATTTATCAGCATTGAATTGTCTGCAAAAGGTTTTAATTTAAATTTCATAACCTACCACTGAATTCTGATATATATAGTGTAAATATATTTGTTGATACTATTTACTTGAGTATATTAAATATATGCAATATATATTGTAGTAAGCGTATTTAGCAGTAGTTTATATTGCAATAATTACATTCAATGTGAAATGAAAAAGAACCTAACTATAACTGGAAGGCTTAGGGTGGATTTCCTCTTCCCAGAAGAGGAGATTTAAAGGATGGATTCCAGGTGAATGGGATAGTGCTGAATATTCAGAAAGGAAGAAAAAAAAGTAAAAGTGAGAGCATGGTGAGTACTGGGAATCATGAGGCATTTAGTTAAGCTGGATAAAGGAGCAGACATGGTGATGCCTCCTGAGAATCCATGACTCCCACCACCCTGCTTTGTTTGCCAAGACACTCTCAGAAGATGACCCAGGTTTTCTCATGTGAGTTGGTGAGTAATGGTGCAGTAGGCATCATAACTTCAAGTAGCAATACCCAAATGATTGAGGAAACTTTGTGCCCTTTCTCCATGTAACTAGATAGAATATTCCTCATAGATGTTGCCTGTGGTTCAAAAGCCCTTGAGGAGAGAGGACACCTAAAATTTCCTCCCCCTTCCTTTGCTTTTCTGTTTGATTTATTCTGACTATTGTCATGTAAGTCATCAACATGTAAAACAAAACTTTAGACTTCACACCAACATGTGCATGTGGCTACACTTACAGGAAAGGGCAGTATACCAAGTGTTAAAAGTTGTTTTCTGTGCCTACTTTATCATTCAGGGAAGAAACACCTAATAACAAACTAAAAATAGCAAAAAGATAATATCTTCATAATCTTGATGTAATCAACAACACAATAAAACATTCCTTTTTGTCTTTGAGAGTTTCTTATGGTCTTTAAATGTCAAGTAAATTTAATGCATTACCTACAGTCTGACAGATGTTACCTGCAACAAGTATGGAATTAATTAGAGGTAAGGTCTGGAAACTCTGATTCATGGATATAATATATGCATATTATAAAAATAAATTTTTAAGGTTAAAGCCATTTGTTCACTGGTTCAACTTTGTGGGGTTTCTTGTTTGTTTTGTTTTGTTTTGTTTGTTTTTAAGTTTTCCCCTTCAGCTTGATTTTATCAATTAAACTTGTGATCTGATTAGCACCAAGCACAAATTTTGCTTACACTCTACAGCTGTTCAAGAAAAAAAATACAACTTCACTTACTACTGTTTAAAGGAAATTCCTCTCTGCAACAATTTCCAATTAGGCCACCTTTTAGATGTGGAGATGCAAGATTAAATCTGCTTCCAAAATGATGTGGGAATACTCAAGATCCCTTCACTTTAGTATTCTGGTATTGATTAGGAGACAGCTTTGAATTAGGAAAGCAGAGTAATATTCTGTAAAACTGGGATAGTTTGATCCTCAAGAGTAGATGAATCAAGGTTACATGAGTGATTTGACTCTTTAAACAGATGTCTAATGAGATACCTTCCTGTGCTGTTTAAAAAAATAAAAATATTTTTAAAATATTGGATAACATGTTTGCATAGGTGTCATAGAGGTTATTTTCACAGATACCAATGCTTTTCTTTCAATAAAGCCCTGTGATTTATGTTAAAAGTCCAGATTAAAAATTTTAAGTACTACACATTTAAATTAAACATTATCTTATTTATCTTTTTTCCAAAGAATGTCTGTAAACTGCACTCTTCAATACTTCCTTTTATATAGTTTAAATAGTCAGAAAACAGAGTTAGGGATGTTCAAGTTTTCCGTTTCTTTTCCTCTTTTCTTTTCACCTCCTCCTCATTTTCTTCTTATTTTCTAAAGGAGAAACTATAGAAAAAATATAGCAAAGGTAAACACAAGAATGGAGGTGAATATTTTCAATTTAAAGTAGTGAGGTCAGGAAAGGACTGACACTGAAGATAGTAGAAATAATATTAAAAGGCACAATTGAATATTTGTATATATATTTCCTTTATATAGATGAGAATATAACAATGTAAATATATACGAATGTGAATTTTATGTTTTTTACTTGAAGTGGAGAATATAAGTACATAATATATGTATATATTTGTATATATGTATGTATTTTTTACTTGAACTAGAGAAAATGAAATTCTCTAATGTGTGCCTCTAGAAATTCTCTCTGAAATCAATGTAGCCCACATTTAATTTTGCAGTAAAGAAGATAATCTGTTATGGTTAAGAATGCATTTTTTAAATTGGCAAAGAAACATTTATTAGGTAAGAAAATATATATAAACAAAATTTTAGAAGATCTACTCTTGAAAATGTAGCTTGAATATCTTCACCCATGCTCTTCTATTTTTTAGTGCATCTTGTTGCATTGTGGAATATTGTTGCAAATTTAATGAGCTTTTCAAATGAATAGTGTTAAATTAGGGACTTATCCTACCTTTCATTTAAACCCAAGACCAGCTTTCTCTGCCTAAAGGAGACTGCACCTAATCTTGGTGTGTATTTCTGTGTTTCTCTCCCATTTTTCAGCAAGCTCTCTTCTTCCCCCATTTTCCAAATAATATTTTTACTGGCCTAACTAAACTGGTGTGTTCATAAATTCATTTATGCCTCTTATCCAAGAACCTAGAGGAATCCAACACTTGCCTGTCTTCATTTGGGGAGCCATCTAGGAGAAAAATAAGTGAGTGGTGCTCCCCAACCCCCCACTGGGGACTGCTAAGTTTTAAGGCCTGTTTGTGCCCTCCTTTGGTTCTGTCATATTAAAAGGGATTAATGGCTAGGGGGTTTCTGGATAAACTCCTAAAGGACATAAACTCTGTCTGCCCAGACTTCTGGCTCCCTCTGGAGGTGGCAGGAGCTAGTGCCCATGCTGTGCAGATCCAAGGAAGTTCCAGGTGGAGGGTGAAACTGCCCTTGATACCTAACTAGGCACATGGCCTAAGTTGAGCAGGAGTCTGCAGGGAGTTTGCCAGACCCTATCTAAGTTCTAAATGGCTATCACCCTTTGTATTTCCTTAGATTGCTTGTTAACTCCTTTTAACTAAAAGTGTCTTTGATCTTCCTAATACTGCCTTCCTCATTCTGGGTCTGTGAGATGCTTTAGAATGCCTTAGAAACTGGAAATGTATTTGTTAGAGAGAGGCCTAAGCCCAAGCTTCAGCAGTGCCACAAGGCCTTGCTCCATCTCCACCCCGGAGAGGCCCTGAGATTGTCTGGGATGGGGAGGGATGGTCCCTGAAGGTATTTGTGGACAAATCACAGGACAATTAGTCTCTAGTTTTTATGGGCTTTTAATGTAATTTTAATGTTTTTTTTTTTAATTTTTAATGTTTTTTAATGGGTTTATCTGTGGAACTCAGCCTGTGGGAGTTGCTATGGGGTGAGTTCATTCATAGCCAGCTCCTAAAACCACTGCAAAGTAGACAAAAGCATTTAATGGTCCCTAGCCAGCCCCTTTCCTAGGGACAGTCCAGCTTGGGTGTTTCAGTCTGGGAACAAGACCCAGATGCTCCCAAGACCTCTAAGGCTATGGAGACAACCAGAGAAAAGCCCCTGATCCCCAAAATGTGAGACATCAATCAGAGCTCCTGATTCCAGGATGCTGGCTCAGTGGGCAACCCCATTCCATCAGGACTGTGGTGGGACAACATCCAGACTGATGAATGCATTTTCCTCCCTTAGGATAATGGGTGGATCTCAAGAATGCATTTTTGACAAAGAAGTACTTTATCCAAAGTACATGGCATTGAAACAATAATGAGGAAAAATAACAATAATGAACAAAACTTATTTTTGTCCTACAATTTATATTACCTTTTTTTAACTTTCCTCTTCTCCAGTGGCTAAACATTATAATATAATCAGCTTTCTCTTGGCTGATCATTCTCCATACTTATTCTGTCCTCTACACATTACTGATTTTGAGGATTATTTTTCATTCCCATAATATTTAACCTAAGAATTTGACAAAAGGTAAGTTGGGTTGTGAAGAGGCCTGATTGAGGAAGAGCAGCTCTGTGCTTTTATCTAACCTTCCTAAGGCCAAGCACCATTCTTTCTTCCCATTAACTCTGTCTCCAATATTATGCTAGTGCAGGGGTTCTTAACAAGGGGTCTGTCAGGTTGAGATGAAATTCAAAAAAAAACATTCTTGTAGGAATGTGTTGGTGGAGGTGTGATATGTTTATTAAATAATACATAGTTTGCATTAAATAATACATAGTTTGGTTTTCACTTACTGGCAGAGGGGTCTGTGGAACAAAAAAGATTAAGAAGCCCTGTTTTAATTGCTATTGTGAATGGGTTTTTTTTCTTGATGTCCTCTTTGTTCATTATTAACGTATATAACACTAATGATTTTTGCCTATTGATCTTGTACCATGACACTTTGCTGAATTTGTTTATTAGCTCTTTGTTGTGGATTATTCAGAAGTTACTATATAGAGAATCATATCATCTGCAAATAGAGGTTAACTTCTTCCTTTCCAATTTTGATGCCTCTCATTTCTGTTTCTTGCCTAATTGTCTGGCTAGAACTTCCAGTACAATGTGGAATTACAGTGATGGCATTGGACATTATTTTTTCCTGACCTTATACAGAAAGCTTTCAGTCTTTCATCATTGATATGATATTAGCTGTGAGTTTTCATATATGCATTTATCATGTTGGGGAAGTTGCTTTCTATTCCTAGTTTCTAAGTCTTATTTTCAAGAAGGGATGATATATTTTGTCAAATTCCTTTTTATGCATCAGTTGAAATGATTTTGTGTGTTTCCCTTATTTCCCGTTAATGTGGTGTATTACATTAATTGATTTTCTTATCTTGAACCATCCTTTCATACCAGGGTTTGTCCCACTTGATCTTGGTGCATAACTCATTTAATGTACTGTTGGATTCAGCTTGCTAATATTTTGTTGAGGATTTTTACATAAGAGACACTGATCTGTAATTTTCTTTACTTGTGGTATCTTTATCTAGCTTTTTAAAATTAAGGTGATGTTATCTTCATAGAATGAGTTGGGGGGTGTCCTTCCTCTTCAGGTTTTTGGAAGTATTTGAGCAGAATTGTGATAATTCTTCTTGGAGTGTTTGGTAAAATTTACCACTGAAGCCATCTAGTCCTGGCTCATCTTTTTTTGGAAGTTTTGATTACTGATTCAATCAGTTTACCAGTTATTGGTGTTTGAATTCTATTTCTTCTTGAGTCAGTAAGGTATTTTGGGTATTTCCAGGAATTTCTCTTTTTTGTCTAGGTTAACATATTTGTTGGTGTACAGTTATTCATAGTATTCTCTTAAAACACTTTTTTCTTTCTGAGAGCTAAGTAATAATGCCCCCTCTTTCATTTCAGATTTTAGTTATTTCTGTTCTCTCACTTTTTTCCTTTGTCAGTCTAGCTTAAGTGTTGCCCATTTTATTCAACTTTTCTTAGAGCCAATTTTGGGTGTCATTGATTTTCTGTATTGTTTTATATTCTATATATCATTTTTCACTGTGTTAATCCTTCCTTCTCCATCTCACCTTCTGCCTGCACCATTCACTGGCAGAAAAGTCAATCAGGCTGTCCACACATAGAGAAGGAAAAACACATGTCATCAAGGAAAACCTGAAACCCCTTGGGAAATGAGGGTGGTGGAGTTTCATATTTCTTTCCAGAGGAAATTCTAATTTCCTGGAATGTGGATTTGAGGTGGGCAGCAGCCATGCTTCCCTGCTCTAAGGGTACTTCTCCTGGACAAATGCAGAACTGGTGATGGGGAAAGGCCTTAGGGGCCAGAGGCCTCTCTGAGGACCAGCCAAGACCAGTTCATCCCATGGCCCTCTCCCTAAGTACAAAGATGAAGTTCAGAGGCACAGAGGCACCAACCACCCTTCTGGGTTCTAAAAGAAAGGTCAGGGTTACTGATACCTGGGGCTAGACTCTCTTATGGCTTGGGTAAGAATGCTGACTGGAAGGCTCCTAGGAAGTGTCCTTGGGCCTGTCTAAGAAGAAAGGCTCCATCCAACCAGTGTATCCAACTCATAAGTTACTGCCCACTGAGACAGTCCGAGCAACACCAGGGGTACTTAAATGTCTTCCAGGAAGTCACTGTAAGAGACAGAGCCCCTGAGTCTTGTTCAAACCAGAGCCCACCCCACTTGCCCAAGTCTGAGGGTGCATCAAAATGAATTTTCAGATGAAGCTGTCACTCCTAGACTCATCTTTCTGGATTTGGGGATCTTTTTCTGGCCAAAACCCATCTGCCACCTTCTCCCTTCCCACCTGCCATGTCCCACCCCATCAACCAGAATTCATCCCAGACCCATCTGACTCTATGGCCACCCACCCCACTCTGGATTTGGACCCACTTCAAGGCCTGAAATATGGAAACCAGGAGGTCAAGGGAAGTGACTGAGAGTTCTGGTCAGCTGGGCACTCACTGGCCCCCAAAATACCCAGGAATGGAGACCAACCCTGTCACCACACATGCATGGATCAATCCAGCTGTGGACATCAGGATGACCATGAGGCTGCTGAGCTCTGTATCCCCAAGATATGGCCAGCACAGTCTGAACATGCTGCTCTCAAGTTCACATCTGGCTTGGCACCTTCTGAGGGTCAAGTGGTCCTCGGGTTCCCAGGAGGCAATTTGGGGTGGAGCAGGCTGAAGAAGCAGAAGCAGGAGATGTGGTCCAGCCAGGATGTCCCAGTCATGTGGCTCCATGAGGGTGCAAGTTTCTTTCAAGGATTTTGAGTGGAGACTATGAGAGGACAGCTGTGTGGATGGTTTCTGCTGCCTTCTTCTGTCAGGCAGAGCTGGAGTAACTGCCACATGTGTGGGTCTTTGTGGGGGGGCGGGCGTTCTGTGTGTGCGTGTAATTATTTTTCCTTTAAAAGTCATATTGTTTTCATCTGAAGCTTCTAAAATTTTATCTTGGCTTTCTGTTAATTCCCTCTTTTCATTGTATTTATTGTTTCTTTTGTTTTTAGCTTTTTGGATGTCCAGGAAAAAAAGATATGATGCATAATAGCAATTACATGTCATGATGAAGGCATGCAAAACAAATCAATATATTGCTTGGTAATTTTTAAATGGGATAAATATCCAAGAAACAGCAAGAAAATAAACTACCACTCCTGGGGAATATGTCTAGGGAGGATGGAAAGGCATATAATGAGTGGGGGTGGTGCTCCAAACATCCAGATACTGATATGATTCTATCTGCTAAGAAGAGTGGATGACTCTTCTGAATTTCTTGTATATCTGAATTATAAGTTTATTTCCCCTTGAAATGTTGGTAGTGCAAATGAACTGCATTTTTATCTTTTTAATTAACTTTGTGTCAAACAGCTACATTACATAAAGAGTGGCTTGTGTATTGACATCCAAGTTTTCAGGTGTCAGATATGTCATTTATTAATCTAATGGGACAAAATTGAAACATCTCTGGACTGGAAGTTGATGAAAGATAACTCATCAAAGAGAAGAGATATGAAAAAGAAAGTAGGACCATGTCTAAATAATGAAATTGGGGGCAAAAGAATGGAAAAAGAACAAAATTTAGCTGAGGACACTTGCAAGGAAACAATACATCCAATAGAATATGAACTATGATCAAAATTAGGCACCATATTATAGGACAAAGGAAGCCAGTACCTGTATGAAGGTGACCCCAATACAGACAACCCAGGCTTAGATGAGCAGGGTGTATTAGCCAGTCAAAGGGGTGCTGATGCAAAATACCAGAAATCTGTTGGATTTTATAAAGGGTATTTATTTGGGGTAGATGCATACATTTACCAGGCCATAAAGCACAAGTTACTTCCCTCACCAAAGTCTGTTGCCACTTGTTGGAGCAAGATGGCTGCCAATGTCTATCAAGAGTCCAGGCTTCCTGAGTTCTTCTCTTCCTGGGGCTTGATTCTCTCTGGGCTCAGCTGCTCTGCTCCTCTGTGTGCTTACTTCCTGGGCTCCAGCTCACAACTCCAAGCTCCCTTCTCTGCAGTGCTGTTTCTCTGTCAACATCCACTGACATAGCCAAATCAAAGCCTCAATCATTATTTAATCAAGTAAAAGTGAAACTTCTGAACCCAATATAATCTAATACACCTAGAGGAAAAGACCAGTTCACAAACATAATCCAATACCTATTATTGGATTTCATAAATATCAAACTGCTATAAAAGGCAAGGCTAGGAAGGAAAAGAAATGTCGGTAACAGTACTGTTACCAGACTTTGTCTAGGTTCTTGACTAAGCTACAAGAAATAAATTTCAAGAGTACATCAGGTTAGTTAGGCCAGTAATTTATTAAGGTAG
>JAQZBX010034320.1:0-25041 GCA_029593785.1 Cabassous unicinctus
ACATAGCAGGACTCCCCAGGATGGGAGTCCAACACCTTCCTGTTCATTGTGTGGGTCTCCACACTATGATATAGTGTGATATAACACACTATGACAAGATGAACACTCACATACTCCCGGGAAGCCTGCCCCAGGTGTGCCCTGTCCTGTATGCCCCCCATATCCAATACCCTATTTTCATTTGTTTGTTTTTATTGTTTTGGAGTGGTTGTTTTTTTTTTTTTTGCAAAATTTGTAAGAACAGAAGCAATGCCAGAAAGGAATAGAAAAAGGATGAATTGACAGAAGAAAAATTTCAAGAGCATAACCATCGAAGCCGACTGAGGTCTGAACTGAAAAGATCTGGGGCCAGGAGAGCTGGCTTACCCATGTGTGTAGAAAAGGCTGGTCCACCCCAGTGCTTGGAGGAAGTGGGCCTTGTGTCCTATTGTTCAAGAACAATGCCACCACCCAATGCTCAGAAATGGTGGGGCCTATGCCCCGACATTCAAGAGAATCTGGCTACCACCCTGTATTAGTCAGCTAAAGGTGACTAATGCACCTTTAATGGTATGCAAAGTACTAGAAATCTGTTGGGTTTAATAAAGGGTATTTATTTGGGGTAGAAGCTTACATTCACAATGCCATAAAGCATAAATTACTTCCCTCACCAAAGTCTGTTGCCATGTGTTGGAGCAGATGCTGTCAGTCTCGGCCATGGTTCAGCCTTCCTCTTCCTCCTAAGGTTCCATGGTCCCTGCTCCTTCACTTCTTTCTAGGCTCAGCTGCTCAGTTCTCTTCATAAGGTCGGCTGTAGACTATCAGGCTCATTCTCTTCCTGGGGTCTCTGCCATGTCTAATGGAGTCTTCTTTCTTTCTTCATGTATCTGCTTCTCTGTGTGTTTACTTCCCAGGGCTCCAGCATCAAAACTCAAACTCTCTCCTCTGCCCTGTCCTTTTCTCTGTAGGTCCCCACTAACAAAGGGGGCGGGTGAGGACTTGACATCCTACTGATGTGGCTGAATCAAAGCCCCAGTCTTAATTTAAGCAAGTAAAAGTGAAACTTCTAAATCTAATACAACCTAATATGCCCAGAGGAACAGACCAGTTTACAACCTAATTCAATACCTATTTTTGGAATCCGTAAATAATATCAAACTGCCACACACCCATTGCTGCAAGTGTGGGGTTTGTGTCCCAATGTTTGGGGAGACCGTAGCTGCAGTGCAAGCACTTGGAAAAAGCGGGGCTGCTGTTCCAGCAGACCTAAAATGCAAACATCAAGTCACAGGTGACACTTAGATCTTGAAATCTAATGGAGTTTGCCCTACTGGGTATAGGATTTATTTGGGACACATGACCTCTGTTTCCCTTCCAGTGTCTCCCTTCTGGAATAAGAATGTTTATCCTCTGCCTGTGCCACATTGTACTGGAAGCAGATAGCTTGTTCTTAGCTTTCACAGGTCCATCAGACAGGGATTTTACCCCAGGACCAAGGCCTGGTACCTAAACATGCCTTATATGGATGACATGATTCAATCCCCAGCTTTAGTTTTTCCACATATAGTAGGATCTTAATTAACTCTGTCCTGAGGTCCAGAAGTCTTAGTGCTAGGAAAATCTAGGTTTTACAGAAATAAGGATGTTTTGTTTAGAAATACATGGAAGCAAGAATGTCAGGGGAATGGAAATGGAGAGAATGCCCAGAAATGTGATCTCCACACTAGTCTCTTAGTTAGGAAATGTTCCTAGAAAAGGGAAGCCTAAAGAAATAACTCCAAAGAATCTTCAGGGGACATAAGGCAGGTAAGGTACAAAAAAAAGGTACTTTGTAGCCTAGGTGAAAATATAAGATACATAATCACGAAAATTTTTTTCCAGGCTTAGTATACAGCATAGCATGACTCAGTTGAAGTGGGGACTAAATGGAAATGAATGGCATTTGACACATGCAAGTTTTTGCATCTTTGGTAACTTACATACAAAGCTCCCTCTGTAGGAAAATGGTCTGTTCTGAAATCACAAAAGAAGCGGTAGTTGGGTACTGAAAAGATAATGCAGCTTGAGGGAAAACTGCATGTTCTCAATAGACACTTGCACCTGGAATGTGTCCACAGGAATATTGCAGAGAAATGTGAGAATAGTCTTCTCTGTAAGCACAGATGAGACACCCAAGATACTCTTATAAATATTGCTTATGGTCATTGAAAGAAGATGGAACACCTAAGTATGCAAGTGGAAGCAACAATACAAAAATGTGGCTTTCAATATTCACATAATGTAATGTCTTCATATATACTGATGAATACTCAGATGCTGACATATTTAATCACATAAGTATTGTACTACAGGTAATTAAAAATGGAATTAGAAGTTTTTGCATAGAAAAACTTTCCATTGTTTAATATTGGTTTAATTCATTAAAAATACCAATAATTACTGGCTTTAAATTTGTTCACACATGATCAATTTATCATAAATAATTTAAAAGTGTATAATTGAGTGTTAAATCAAAATTAACTTTTCTGATGAGTCTTTAACACTAACTGCCTTTAACCATGGACTTCCACATTCTCTTTTCTTTTTTCTTAATGATATTTGGCACATCCCACAACTTTCTTGTTACTTTAGTTTATTCAACATTCAATAATAGTTTAAATATTTCATCTTATTTCTGATTCAAAACTTTCTTCCTGCTAGTTCTGGTCAATAGATTTGAAATTGAAATGAGGTTATGACCTGCTTTTTTCTCCTTTGTCCTCCTTTATATCCTGTATTCTAACTTTTACCATTTGTTGGCACAGGAAGGAAGGAGAAGAAATGGACAAGTTTCTCTTTACTGTCTGACCACATTTGTGGTCCTCTCTATGTTGATCACAACTTCTCTGGCTGATAATGCAGTCAACTCATCCTGCTTTGCTGGAGACTTCCCCAGCAATAACACTGAAATTCTTGCATTCTCAGGCAAACTGGGAAAGTCAGGTACTCTATGCTGTTGATAGCTGGAGCTGAAGCACAGGTGTGAGAGTATTCAAGGCAGAAACTTCCATTGGGGTTATTTTGTCATTGGTGAACCCTCTTGTGCAATTCAAGATGAGTTAGCTTTGGTATTATTCACCTGGCCCATTGAAAACTCACACTCTTTCACCTTACCAAACAGAAGGAATGACGCCAGCTTCATTTCCCTCCTCCTCTACTCACTCCTCTTTCTGTTTTATTTTCCCTAATCAGACTAGGTCCGAGTCAGGTAAGGCACTCCAATGACTAAGCAGACAAACAACCTGCAAATGGAATGCCAATTAACCCTTTTTAAAGCATCTTCAGTGTATACCAGTAACCCCCTTGGAACCTCTCCCTTCAGTTGACAAAGGGAAAAATTTTAACCTCTTCCTTCCCCAATAAATAGAAGGTAAAGAAGCCTGCAAAATCTTTAGAACTGTATTTCCATTTCCAAAGTTACCATCAAGAGTTTTACTGCTGTTGCAGTTGCTAATATTACCAAATACTGTTACCATTATCAAAACAGCAACTGACAATAACACTGCAACCACCCCCTAATAACATTGTCTCAGAAGGTGTCTGCAGAGAGAGATAGGAAGAAAGATTTGGCTTCTTAGATGTCCCAGACACTATTGTTAATGAACTGGTAGAGGCTAAATGTACTCTAGTGAGAGACTGTAGAGCTACCGGGGGCTGCAGGCATTGAGGGGAATTTGATTGAACTCATTTGAAGATTCTTCTACAATGACCTCCTACATTCAGTGGGGAAAAAAAAGCTTGTTGAGAATCCTGAGCAAGCAGCTCTTTGGTACAGCTCTGGGGGAGGGGAAGAGTAGTGGCTGTGGGAAAGGCACTAAGCCCCACTGAGCTCCTTCTCACCTATCCCTCCTCTGCAACAAAAGTTTAAATGAGGAAGAGAGGGGACAGGGAAAAAACACTGTCATCCTTCAGGTAGGAGAAAAAGAAAAGAAAAAGAAAAGAGAACACAAAACAAAACAAGAATATGTGCTGGGCCTAGAACTACAGCTGTGTTAGGAGCAGGAGCAGTGAGAAGGACATGCCTCCAGACCTGAGGTAGTAGGGCCAGCTTGAAACTGAGGCTTAACAAAAATGACATAGGCAGCCCCAGCACCCACAGCCCTCCCCCGGCTAAGAAGCAGAGAGCAGCAAGTAACAGTGAATATTTAAAGGAAAGGTCAAGAGCTGTACACGACAGGCCTTTATCTGAGGGAGGAGCAGACATTGAGAAAAATCCTCTGGCCAACCAGGCTCTACCTGATAGACAAGGTGTTTTGTATTGTTGTTGTTTTGGGGGAGGGGGGTGGAGAGGTTTGAAGCCCATAGTAGCTGTAACCACAACAAATGCCAAAACCAGCTCAACTACAGGAAAGATTGTCTCAAATATTGACACTAAAGGCTTAACCCAAGGAAAACTGTGCCCATTTCCAGGGAAACAAAGTACTAACCCCACTCTCTAGTGTCCTACCCAAGATGGCTATCATTCAACCAAAAATTATGAAAAAGCAGTACACTGACAAGGCACAAGACAATCAACAGAACCCAGATTCAAGTATAATACAGGTAATTATTTTATAGTTTTCTCATCAATTAATTTCTAGTGTGTTCAGGTGATTTGAATTATTTAAGTATATGTTTCACATATAACACAGAATCCTAGACCTAGGCAGGATTCTATACCATTTCCAGCCATTGGATATCATGTAAGAGATGAAGAAATGAAGCCATAGAACTTTGTACTGTTCAGAGTCAGGTAATATATCATGGAGGAACAATGACTAGAAGTGAAGGCCTGATGTCTTGCTGAAGTGCCAAGAACACAATAGGTGTTACAAAACTTAACTGAAATGAATGTGAATTAATATCATGCCAAAATAGCTCAGAATATTCTATAATCATTTTCCTTACCTTTTAAAATGTGTTATTCTGTTTCTTTGTTTGACTACTTTTATTCATTTTCCTTTTATATGCTCTTCTTCCAAGGTTGTATATTCATCCTTCTCCACTTCTAATCCTTCATACATTCCTGGTTCATTTATATTCTTCTTAAGATTCTAAATCCAGACAAATCCACAAATTGCAAGGCTATCAACAAGTTTGAAATATCTAGAGCACCTGCTCTCTCCAAACTTTGTTTCCCTTTTCCAATAATGCAATGTGGGACTATTGTTGCAATTACGAATTGGACATTTACTGTAGAGGGGATGTAGCTTCACTCCATTTCCATACCTCCTTTCCCACAGCAGGGTTTATTTGTGCCCACTAAGGCAAAATATTTCTAAATTCAGTTCATTAAAATGTATTAACCAATCATTCTAATTTCTCCCAAGGTAATTAAACCAGATTAATTCAATCATATGTTTCTTTTTTTCTATTTTTTCTAATCTAAACAGAAATAAAGGAATAATAAAGGTGAAAACAGACTTCCTTGAAACCCAAAGCCGGATTCTGATTTTGTTACAAGCAATTATTTAAATGTTACCAAGACATAAAATTTATTTGTAACTAATTTATTTGTCAAAAGGTTGTTGTCAATATGTCATGTGAAAGTCTGAAGATTGAAAAGATAATAATGCATTGGATTGTATTCTATTGTTTTTTCTTCTAAGCTCTCCATCCCCCCCAAACAACAATGAAGGGCATCCGTGTTTGCTTGTTATTAGTAACTCCATTTGAAATCAATTCTCCTATGGACATTGTCGTATTCTTATAAAACAACTATTCTTTGGCTAAATTGATTCATTTAGAATTTGGTATGGAACTCAAGACGAGCTAATCAATTCTTTCCCTTAACTCATTTGGTATACAGAGATTCAGTATATAGAGAACAGGCCCTTTACTGCTAGTAGATGAAGTTGTGAGATTTAAATTTTGGAATTCAAGAGAAGCCACATTTTCCCTACATATGGTTATGAAAATTAAAGGAATTTTGCTTTTCAGAGAAAGATAAGAAAAAGAGGAGGATGCAGTGAGAGGAGCATAAATGAGAGTAGAAAGATTATTCTGATAGCATTTGTGTCTTTGGTTCAAGTAGTTACCATCCTTAGATGTCATGAAACACTGTACTTTTCTTGAAATACCTTAGTTCAAGTTGAGTTTCTCTGATTTGCTAGTAAATGTGTTCTAATACAGATGGGTTATTTTTGTTATTAGGCATAAGTAAAATGATATTAAATATTGAAAAATGCAGTACAAATGGTAACCATGAGGATGGCACATATTCTTCATATTTAATATACATGAAATTTAAATAAATGGATGTGCATTAAAATATACCTCTCTGAATGTTTAGAAATAACATAATTTTAATACAAAACAAATAACTGAAATTTAAAACCAAAAACTGATTAATTTTACATATTTTATTACATTAAATTTTTTAAATTATTGGTAGTACAGAATAGTTCCCTTTATAAATATTAAAACAGAATGGTGAAGAAATAATCATACTGACTTACAACAACTCCAAAGTAGGGACCATCTAATCCTGCTTTCAAATTCCCATTGCAAGTTAAAGAATTATTTTTATTCCAAATAAATGATCATCTACCTTTTTCATGAATTATTTTCATATTTCAGATTTTGTCTTTAAAACATTTTGAATTTATTTCTAAAATATTTTTTAACATTTTTAGCCTTTAGTACTTTCTTCTTTATACATTTACCCTTTGTTATTGCACATCAGAAATGTAATAGTAATGAAGATGTTGATGGTAAGGACGAGGAAGGCAATGGTAATAATTAGTATGTATTAAGTACTTATATGATAGGCAGGGTTGTATGTGCTTTACATTTTTAAATTCAGTGCTCAAAAAACTTCCTAAGTTCATTATTACATTTAATCATTTTGTAGGTGAACAAACCAGCCTCACATAATGCATGTAGAGAAGGTTGGAGCCAGGATTTAAACAAGCATTCTGCCTCCAATTTTAAATGCTGATGGTATTGAATTCCTAAGAATAAAATGCAAAAGGATTCCAGAATCTGATTACCTAGGCCTAAGTCTTCACCCGATTATTTAAACAAGGTCAGTTCCCTTGTTGTAAGATTAGCTTTATAATTACAAATGTCTTGCTTTCTTTTCAAGGCCCCCTGTAAGAATTAAGAAGAGTGGCAGTTGGTGAAGGTGTTTTATAACCTTGCAATTACTGCACATATGATATGTACTCACTTATCATATGGTATCAAAATTATTTGCTTGTTTTGTTTGGGTTATCAACTCCTGTTGCCTCAATAATAGAGCATTATAGCAATATTTAGTATTTCTTAAAATTGATTGACATTTAATATTTGAGTTTTTAATTAAAATAAGATTTCATTTTCAAATTTATGTCCTTTAGTTAAATTTTAAGCTCAGATTTCATGTATCCTTCCCTTATTGTCTTATTTAAATTATTTTGAAATCAGAAAAATGTAGACACTATGAAGGAGCATTATTTTTCATATATTTTCAGACATTTTTATGCTTAATTGAAACAAAGGGCAAATCCGTTAAAAATAAATTAACTCATTCCTATTCATTAAGAATTGACAGAAAATGACAATGATGAACTCTTAATTATTCGTAAATGCCTTTAGCTATGGTAAAAAAAATTGTATCAATTTAAAGTGCAATTAAATGTAAACACATAGAATTTCATACTTTATGGTTTTCTAATTTGTTTTAATAAGTCCATGGAATTTTCTCATCTAAACTGATTGTATAGTCAGTTTGGCACCCATTCTGCTTTCATCTCTCTGCCACCAATTTTTGACGGCAATGTCTACAACAAAACTTGAGTCTAAAGCTAGACCCAAGAATTTATATATAAATTTTGGTACAATTAAAGAAGGAAAAAAGAGTTATGTATAAATATTTGTGAGTGATTCTGCCTCGTAATTTTACTGGTAACCACAATGGAGACATCACACACACACAGAATGGCAAAGAAGATGGTTGAGGTTGCCTGAGTAAAGCTACCAAACCAACCCTGGGTCTACCTGTTACTAGATTGCTTCTTATTTAAACCATACATGTACATACATTTTAAAACATATTTATTTGGTTATTTGTACTTTTCTAGGTAGAATAATCTTATGGCTGAAATCCTATCTGTGATCATTCAAGCTTGACAATAGGTAATTAAAAAGGCTTTATCTGATAGGCTCTATGAAAAGATTACCCTCCCCAAGTCAGACATGGTGCATAGCCAGGGCACTGCAGTCATGGAAGGGAATTGCAACCAAGGATTTAGGTCCTCCTGGCAAGGCATACTATTATACATATATGCAATTTGAGGCCCAGCCCTTTTCAGGCACCTCTGCTGAAACCTCCTTATCAAGGGATGTGTGTGTGTGTGTGTGTATGCATATATATATATATATATGTATATATATTACATAGTAATGAAAGATAATATAAATATATTGCATGGTTTAAATCAATTCCATAAATTCATATACTTTGTTAGAAGTACTGAAACATCACCCTATTTAACTTGTTTTCTTGCTATATAAAGTTAAGAATATATATATATATATATCATTTTTAAAATATGTTTTTTCAAATGTTTTCATTCGTTTAGTCCTTCACATTTGTTGAGTTATGTTGGCTTTTTCTGGCACCACAATCCTTATAGGAAGTGTAACTCTACTCACACCTGGCCTTATTCTCAGTATCTGGAGTGAGCTGTAGAACTTTTTTGTCATCACTCATTGGTCACAGTTGACTTGTTTTAGGGATTGTATTTGATCTAACTTAACCAAATTAATCACTTCCTGAGACTGTTGAGAACTTTGACAACAAAAATAAATAAATAAATAGGAGACTAAACCTGTCTTACAGAGGGAAATTATGACCAGAGGCAGAGATATCCAGTGACAGTCAATCTTCATTCTAGTCCTTTCTGGGTCCCCCCTACATAACTACCCTTCATGTGGTTTGACTGCTGAACCCTCTGAGGATTGTGTTAAAGGAAAGCCCCTTTTCCTGAAGCTACCTTGAAAAAAAAATTAATAGAAACACCTAGTCCGCACTGGGTAAAATACAGAGTTAATCAAAGATTATGTAATGTTGGTTTGGGGAGGAATACTGTTAAAATAATGAAGAACAAAATGTATTAACTCTTTAAAAATTCATTCTGAATGGCATGGTTAAAATTCTGACTTTTCGGCCTCCTTCAAAACACCCCAGGTTTTAAAATACTAATATTACAAAGTAAGTGGAGTTCATCTCTAATGAATAGATGTCAATAGATTAGCATTTTAAGTATGGGATGACAGCAGGATTGCAACAAACATCTGTAAAATTATTGCTTTTCATCTACATTAATTTGTTAAATGACTGCTGTGCAAATAGCCCCAAACCATAAATAAAAAAAGCATTTAAATATCATTAGTAAATTACACCTTGGTTACCTGATTCAAAAATCTAAAAAGATATTAAGTGTGATGATGCATAGCATACAGTACTAGAATGTAATGAGGAGCTATAGGTTAGTGGAAAACAAGGTACTACTGGGACCAAAAAGAATTCCAGGGAATGACTGCATGCTGTTTTTAGTGGTTATTGATGGCTATTTAAAAAGGGATTGATGTGTATCTCTGTGTTGTAAAAGAATGTTTCACATGCTGTGACACAGTAGTTACCTTCAAGTTTCTGCCTATGGATGTGAATCTATACATAGAGTTTGCTGCACTGTACTGAGTTTCTACAGGCACCAAATCTACTGCCACCATCTTGCTGAGAAGCTGAAATCAAAAAGGGAAAAAATGAGTGAAAAATATAGGAGGCTGGGTAAATAAATACCTACTTGGCTCTATTTCTAGTCATCGCATGTGCCTGTCAAATTTTTAAAAAAGAAAAATAAAATATTAATTTTAGAAGTTTGTGAACCCTCCTTCATTAATAAAGCAGTGATTTTGTTAAAACATAGTTCTATTCACACTATTGAAACAGACACAACTTAAGGCAAATATTTTATAATTTGGTGATCGTATTTAGTGTTTAACTGATTGTTTAACTGAATTTCGAATTTAAAAAAAATTAGTTTTCATATGCAAACACAGTCAAAAATACCATATACAAAAATACAGGACTTCTTATTATCTTCAGTTTGGCTTCTAAAATCAAAGTTATGCACACTCTGTTGAAATAATAATAATGATACAGAACTAACCACAACTACTAATCACAGCATGACCATGTAATGGGCTATACACTGTATCACTATTATTTTCAAAGAAATAGTACAAGAAAACATACAAAGAAAATATTATAATTATCCCATTTACCAAGGAGAAACTATTGTTTGAGGGAGTAACTAATCTGATTATTACCAACTCAAAAGAAGAACTGGGCGTAATTCTAATTCCAACGACCAGACCATGCTCTTAACCTTTCTGCAATGTTGCTTAAAGTAAGGCAACCTGTTTAAGCAGACCCCAGCTCTCTCCTATCTCCAGGTGTTCTGTGGCTTACCCATCCACCTATATTCTCAAGGCTCACAGTTGTTCATCCTAAAAGGCTCAGTAGAAATCCTTATATTCTGTGTTTATAGGGAAAGAAAAATACAAGCAAACTAAATGATTTCCTTTGAGTATGTTGATGATGCCTTTTTACTCACTGCTATCTTACCACTTGTTATGTTGCCTATATTCACTCAATTATATATCAGTCTGTCTCACAGATGTTCAGATAATGGAAGTAGAGAGTCAGAACTTTTTTTGTTGTCATTGATCTCTCTCATATTTTGCATGCTGCCTGGCATACTGTGAATTCTTGATAATGGTTTGGTGAATGACAGAATGAATCATATGCCTGATTTATCTACTATGATTGATGCTCATAAGAAAATATTAGTGCTGGAAATTATGATATGGTACTTAAATATTTTTTTGTCATCTAAAAAAATTCATACTGCCTTGAAATTAGCTGTTTCAGAGATATATGATCATATAATCTGTTTCACTTAAGTTATCGGTAAGTTATCTAATTCTTTTTTATTGTATAGTTATCTAAAGTACATCTTACATAGCATTATATAATTCACCAATATAGAAATTAAACTTCTTGTAATTGTATGCTAATTTGAATGATGTTTTATTTGTTTTATGTATATTCTGTCCAAAAGCCTGTATATTCCATAAAGAGAATTCCTTATGATTTCATGAAGATTATGTCCCCAGAAACTATCACAGATTATAGCAGAAAAGTAGAACTCAACATAATTAATAAATGAGTCTTTGTTACTCATGACATAAGTGATACTATGGCATAAAATATTGTATTTTGTGAAGATTATAGCATAATTAATTTAAAATAAATTTGACTGTTGAAGGATAGGCTACCAGTATGGCCAAATTGTAATAATTCTAGCCTTCTGAAAGAAGCTTGTAGTGATTAAGGATGACTTGAGGCAATAGTAGGAATATAGAGAATTTAGTTTGAAGCTATTGAAATGTTACACACTATTTAATAGTACACAGTAATGCACATACAGAGTGCTAGAATGTGATGTTGAAAAATTATATTGGGTAACTTGTGGCACTATAATTGGAAGTAACCCACATGAGACCTAATAAAGAGTGCCTAGGGTAGGTCTCCTGCCTGCAGCTGCAATAACACCTGTTCTTAAATACATACTAAATATGCTTGTCATTCAAAAGTAGTTAATTGATTTATAAAACTAGAGGTATGATTATACTCTAGAATATCCCAATGGTATAGAATCTTTAGTTACAGTTAGTACTTAGAAAACTGTAATTTTCTGTTCATAGCAATCTAAATTGATGTCTTCAAAGGTAGATTATTACAGATGCCAATTTAACTTTATGATCACTCTATTCTTGTAAGAAACACTTGTAGAAATTTACATTTGTGTATAATTATACACATATATAATAGTGTGTGTACACATACATAAATGAACAGGAAGTATTAAAAAGGTCTTAACCCAAGCAAAGCCATCTGGTGAAAAATAAAGAGCTAAGTTTCTTGCCATATGGAGCGTGAGAAAATTACAATACTGGTGAAACTGTTCAAAAGTGTACTTTTTTTTTTGTTAATGGAAATTGACATGATTTTCCAGATATTTCACCTAAAATCCCTGAAATTGTCTAATATTTATTTTATATAGAAAGTTATTTAGGAGACTAAAACCTTTGAGAAAGTATAGGATTAAAAATGCTATTGTCACTCGCACTTCATTGTGGTTAAATACAACAGCAATTGCCTGTTCTGATAAAAAAATTCAAAAGATTTTTTAAATAACTAAATATACATGTGCATCTCTATCTATCTACCTACCCACCTACTTTCCTTTTACCAAGCACAGTTTATTTCTGGTGAAATTAGGAGACAGGTATAATCTGCAGATTCCAAAATTTGTGTAAGAAATATTGAAAACAGTTGAGATCGGACAGAAGTCAATGTAGATGGAAGTGGAGAAAAGGATGAAGGGAGATGTATGAGCAGACCACATAGAAAAATCAACAAAAATGAACTTCTTGAGAGTGAGAGGTATGTCCTGAGTTGAAAATATTACAACCCGTAGTTGCCACAACAGGAGTAGTGACTTGGATAAGGGGACCGATGGAGTGGATTTAGTTAATAGAAGAAGAGGAAGGGCTCACAGAGATGATCCAAATTTTCAGGAAGCTGTCGGTCTCTTTGGCACTAGGAAATCGACCATCTGAACTAGAAAACTCAACTATACAGAAACAATATCCTTGTACTTCTTTACAAATAGAAAACTATTCAACAGTCTTCCTGCAATTCTCCTATTTCAGAGCCCTGCTTAACCTTATCTATTGTTCCCTACTAAATTCTTTTCATAATCTTCCCTATTAATCACACAAGTTTGCTCATTCCTCTCTCTTTGCCATCTTATAGATATTCTCTCTTCATTATTTCATTTATATTTTTCATCATGTTTTCAACTGGCCAATAATGCCCTCTTTGGATTCTTTATACCCAACTAAAATCTTTGTCCTTTCAGCCTTCCATGACCTCAAAATCTTATTGACTTTTTTTTTCTTTTTTGAGGTCCCAGGACTGGGGATTGAACCCGGTACCTCATAAGTGGGAAGCCAGTGCTCAACCACTGAACCACATCGGTTCCCTTGAGTTGTTGTTTTCCTTTGTTTGTATGTTGTTTGTCTTTATTTTTAGGAGGTGTCGGGAATCGAAACCAGGACTTCCCATGTGGGAAGCAGGCGCTCAACTGCTTGGGCCATATCCACTCCCCACTTAGACTTTTAACATTTTTTTAATAAAAGATCAATGAATTTTGTTCTCATATATATACTGTGTTAAATTACTAATTATTCCATATGTGTTAGTCTTGGTACTGCAACAGAATATAAACCACTGATGACTGGTACATTGGTCATATTGTTAATTTGGGAGTCATCAACTCTAGTGTTATGGGGAAAAGATTTACTAAAGGAATTTTGTCTTATGCAATTATGGGCAAATGTGGGGAAATGAAAGGTATGGGGAGGGGGACTTGGGGTATCAGGTGAAACATCAGCAACCAGTCTGTTTGAAGCACTGATAAGGGTGAAAGGACAAAAACATGCCAGAAGCCAAATATATCCACTGTCAAGGTGGGACTGGCTAAAGAGACCATGTGGAGTCATTTAGGGGGGGCTGCTGACTGTATAGCTATCACTGGCTAGTGCCTGGCAGTAGGCCTGGGGCTTCTGCTGTACACAGTTAGAAAGAAGATTTGGACATGGAGCAGAAGAGTTAGAGGACATGCTGGAGCTCACCAGGTACTTCTGCATCTCTCATCACCATTTCTGATTACAATGGAGATTTATGGACAAAGTTTTATTTTCACCTTCCAAATCTTGCGCAAATTCCTCTCTGGCCACCTTCAATTCAGTACCATACAAAAAAAGGTATTTTGGTAAATGTAGTCCCCAGATTTCCTAAGATGACAATAGAAAAATTTTGCAAACATGTTTGTCTACCTCTGCACCTCAAGACAATAGACATTGTGAATTATTTCTTTGCATTCACACATTACACAATTATTGCTTGCTCACATGTTTATATGTACCATCATTGAAACTGAAATAAGCAATACTTTAGAAAATATTATTGCACTGCCTGTAATGTAGGTTGATTAAAAAAAAACAAAAAACACAGTTATTGATGCCCAGGCATATATAAGGTTAAGCACAGTATGATTTTTATGTCAGGTGTTCATAGAAAATTAAGTAGCTAAAATACTCTTCATTTCTTAGGAAAAAAAATGTCTTTCCTCCTCCCTCCCTCCCTTCCTCCCTTTCCTTCCTTTCCTTCATTCCTTCATTCCTTCCCTTCTTTTGAAAGTTAAGTTTGATACTACAATAATCATTTAAAACTAATGGAATGAAAGTCATGTCTCAGTAGCCAAACTATCCCATGATATTTGTTTACATAGAAAATAATTCTATTGCATTGAACCATCTTTCCATATTATATTGTTGTCAAAAAGGGATGACAATATAAGCAATCAAATATGGTAAATTTGTTTTCATTAGAAAACTTTTCTATTGTAATTCTGTTTTGCTTCTTAATCTTCTTATATATAACCTCGAGGAACTGCTCCAAGATTAGAAACACACAGATTGCCTGTCTGCTTCTTATTTCCTCTCCTGGGATTTTCCTGCTGCTTCCAGCAAGCTTACAATAATCTCTGCATAAACAAATCTATCGTTTTGTCTCTCTTAGCCTTATCTATGAAGTCCATTTCAAGAGTGTGGGTATGAACAAAATAATCATATGAATTGAGAGATTCACTATGACAAATATCAGACTTGAATATTAATGCAGTAAGTTGCTTTAGCGTTTGTGGAGTCAACTCATAAGAGAGGGCCAGAATAGATATTTCTTATGATAATATTAAACTTACCTTGGTTTCACTAAAATAGCAAAGGAAATGGGACAAAACAGATTTTTTTATTAAAAATAACAAATGTATTCAAAGTTATAAAGTATATGAAAGCACTTCTATAACTATGTTGCTAAAAAGTTTACTGATATGTATTTCATTCCCCCAAATTATACTGGGGTGAAAATAATCAAGACATTTAGAAATATCTTCACTGTATACTTATACATGTCCTGGGAACCTGAATTGGGCAAAGTCCATACCATGGTATCAAATTGGAGTAGATAACAGGATAAACTTTCAGGCTAGCATATGCATTTCCTGAAGTTTCTTTATAAAAGAACCATTAACATAAATAAAAAAGATCACAAAAATAAAACAAATGCACTGCATGTAGAGATGTTTACATATGAGTGCTATTTGACAGAAAAAAGCTCTTAGAAGTAACATGCATTGGTTTTCATCATCATGTTATGTAATATTTACAGAGACAGAGCTTTAGATATTTAACCCATATTGCTTTATACATTCCAATTGTATCTGTTTTTCTTTAGATTTTATACATTGCTATAGCATTCCAAGGTCAAATTCAAACCATGAGTTCAAAACCTTTAAAACTTCTAGTGCAGTTTTAATTATGATTATGAACATGTATAATTATTCATTTATTTAGTGAAAAATAATCCTAATTGTTACTTTCATTTCTTAAAAGCAAGCACTGGATACAATAGATTTTAGAATAAATGAATAAATGAACAAATGAAACCTGGATATAAGTGAGAGAGAGTTCTATGTGTGGAATCCATTCTCAAGTTTCCATGGTTAAGGAAGGAAATGGAAATAAAACAAATGCAAAAATATCTTATGTTCAGTCTTTAATTATTTTTATATTCTATCACAAAATCAGTATGTTTTTATTTCTGAGTATAACTCAAAATATGAATTTCCTGCATATAGAAAAACTGAGTTTATGTAAAAAAGTCCACAATGTTTGGGTGAAAGAAACAAGCATATTTGTAATATTACATGAATAATCCACATGTGGCCTTTTTAGTAAGTACAGTGTATTCTGAGTTTCTCAGATGTACCCACCTACTCTTCTCTTCCTGTTTAGCAAGAGAATATACGTGGTCCTGACATTTATAGAATGATCCCAACAAACAAAGAGCCAATATTCATTTAAAAATTCTTTTACATATTTGTTATGTTATCATTATGCATTTTAATTATTTTTTACTCCTGGAGGACAATGGAAAAGATTGAAAGAAAGAAATAACAGAATAATCTTTTTACTTGCAAGCAGTTCTGTATTTTGGGTTTAACAAATATAAATCTAAATTACAGATACCAAATACAAGGAATATATGATTTTGTTATCATATTAGGAGTTCATCAAAATCAACTCAATATACTCCCTTTCCATTAATTAAAATTCTAGAAAAATATGGTTTTTGGTATTTTATTTCAATATAATTTAATACATGCAAGAAGTAGTTTAATTAAATCTGATATAGTAAGAGAGTCCATAAATCTTATTTTTCTTTCAATTTACCTCTAGTAGACTTTGTTAAGAGAATTAGAAATTGGCTGTACTTTCTAGGTATAGATAGGAGGTTCTCTCCAAAGGTATCTTTTAATATTTTTTTTATTAAAGAAGTTGTAGGTTTGCAGAGAAATCATACACAATATATAGACTTCTCATATAGCCCCTCTCATATGTGCAGTTTTCCATATTAATAACACTTTGCATTACTGTGGTAACTTTGTTACAAATGATGAAACAATATTATTATAATTACACTATTAACCATGGTGCATCATTTATATAAGTATTCAATGTTTGCATTGTACAATCTTATTTTTTTGTTTTTTATTTTATTCTGGTTACATATATAAAACTCAAAATTTCCCCTTTTAACCACATTCTGATATGTAATTCAGTAGAGTTAATTACATATGCACTCTTATGCTACCACCAGCACCATCCATTACCAAAACTTTTCCAACACCCAAAAAGGAAATTCTATAACAATTAAGCATTAACTCTTCAGTCCCTATCCTACACCCTGGCTCCTGGTGACCTGTATTCTAGCTGCTGATTCTATGAATTTGTCTATTCTAATTATGTTTGTCAATGAGACCATACAATATTTGTCTTTTTCAGTCTGGCCTATGTCACTCAACATGATATTTTCAAGGTTCATCCATGTTTGTTGCAAAAGTTTATTCTTTTTATGGGTGAAAGGTATTCCATTATGTACATACCACATTTTGTTTACCCATTCATAAGTTAATAGACACTTGGGTTGCTTCCATCTTTTGGTAATTGTGAATAATGCAGCTACCAACAATGAATGAGTGTTCCTATCTCTCCACTCCTCTCCAACACTTGTTAATTTCCTCTTTTTTTTTTTTAAATAGCATCTATTCTAGTGGGTATGAAATGGTATCTCATTGTGATTTTGATTTGCATTACCCTATTGGCTAATGATGCTTAGAACCTTTTCATGTGCTTATTGACAATTTGCAAATATTTGGAGTAATGTCTATTCAAATCTTTTCCTCAGTTTTTATTTGGGTTGTTTTTCTTTGGTTGTTCAGTTGTAAGATTAATCTATATATTCTAAATATTAAATCCTCAACAGATATGTGTCTTACAAATATTTCTCCTATTCTGTAGGTTTTCATTTTTCTTTCATGATGAAGTCCTTTGGTGCAAAAAAGTTTTTCATTTTGATGAAGTCCCATTTATCAATTTTTTTTTTGTTTTGTTGTTCATGCTCTTGGTGTGAAGCCTGAGAAACCATTGCATAACACAAGGTCCTGACAATGATTCCTTACATTTTCTTCTAGAAATTTTGGAGTCCTGGTTCTTACATTTAGATCCTTGATCCATTTTGAGTTGATTTTTGTTTATAGTATGAGGTAAGGGTCCACTTTCATTCTTTTGCATATGGATAGCCAATTTTCCCAGTAGCACTTGTTGAAGACACTATTCTTTCCCTATAGAGTAGACTGGCATCTCTGTCAAAAATCAATTGGCCATAGATGTCGGGTTTATATGTCTATTCTTGGGATGATACCACACTGTTTTTACTATTGTAGCTTTGTAATAAATTTTAAAATTGTAAAGTGTAGCCCTTCAACTTCATTCTTCTTTTTCAAGGTGGTTTTGGCTACTTGGGGCCCCTCATACTTCCATATAAGTTTTATGGTTATCTTTTCCATTTATGCAAAGATAGTTGTTGGAAATTTGATTGGGATTCCCTTGAATCTGTAAATCACTTTGGGTAGAATTGACAACTTAACAATATTTAGTTTTCCAATCCATTAATATAGAAAGTCCTTCCATTTATTTAGGTCTTCTTGATTCCTTTTAGCAATATTTTGTAGTTTTCTTTGTATAAGGCATTTACATCCTTGCTTAAATTTATTCTTAAATATTTGATTATGTTAGTTGCTATTGCAAATGAAATTTTTTCTAGACATGCTTTCATATTTTCATTACTAGTGTATAACAACCTACTGATTTTTGTGTGCTGATCTTGAACCTACCATTTTAATTAATTAGTTTATTAGTCTAGTAGCTTTGTTATGGGATTTCAGGATTTTCTACATACAGGTTCATGTCATCTGCAAATAGGGAAAGTTTTACTTCTTCTTTTCCAATTCAGATGTCTTTTATTTCTTTTTCTTGCCTAATTGCTCTGGGTAGAATTTCCTGTAAAAAGGTTGAGTAACAGTGGTGACATTGGGCATCCTTGTTTTATTCCTGATCTTAGAGGGAAAGCATTCAGTCTTTCAAAATTGAGTATGACGTCAGCTGTGGGGTTTTTATAGTTGCCCTTTATCATGTGAAAAAGTTTCCTATATTTCTGAATGTTTTTACCCAGGAGTTCTGGGTTTTGTCAAATATCTTTTCTGTATCAACTGACATGGTCTTGTGGTTTTGTCCCTTCATTCTTTTAATGTGGTGTATTAAATTAATTGGTTTTCTTATTGAATCACCCTTGCATACTTGGGATAAGTCCCACTTGATCATGGTGTATAATTCTTTTAATGTGCTGTTGGATTTGGTTTGCTAGTGTCTTGTTGAGGATTTCTGAATCTATATTAATAAGGGATATATGCCTGTAATTTTATTTCTTGTGGTATCTTTGTCTGGATTTGCTAAAAAGGGTGATGTTGGCTTCATAGAATGAGTTAGGAAGTATTTCCTACTCTTTAACTTTTGTAAGAGTTTGAGAAGTATTAATGTTAATGCTTCTGGGGTTGTTTGTTAAAATTCACAGTGAAGCCATCTGATACTGGGCTTTTCTCTGTTGGGAAGTTATGATTCAATCTTTATACTTTTAATTGGTTTGTTAGGATAGTCTCTTTTTTCTTACATCCATGTTGGTAGTTTGTTTGTAGGAAATTGTCCATTTCATCTAGGTTTTCTACTTTGTTGGCTAACAATTTGAATTACCAACTTGAAACCTGCACTATGGGACTTGTATTCATGGAGCTCCATAGTCATGTGAGACAATTTTATAAAATCTCATAATATTTTCAGAAATCTCCTGTTGGGTCTGTTTTACTAGTGAACCCTGACTAATACAGCTAGATACCTGGAGTGGTTCATGAGAAACAGAATCTTAAAAGTGGTATTTCTGAATTGGGGTTTTTGCAATTGTCTATCTACTCTGATTATATTCAAAGGCACTAATGGCTTTATTTCCAATAAACAAGAAGCCATTAACAGTCCACTGTAAGAGTGGGCAATAGAGATATGCAAACTATCACCATTTGATATGGCTACCCACATGCTTATAAGAGGCAAAACTCTGGTTGGGAGGGTTATTTACACCTTAACAGAGTTTTGTTGTGTTAAAAAGCATAATGATGTTGGCTGGTTATTCCTGTATATGATGGATACTGTTATAAAAGAAAAGGATAAAAGAAGGCTTCACATTTGCAACTTAAGTGCTGCATGAAAAATGTTAATGTTTCTATGTGTGCCTTGAAAAAATCTTGTTTGTGTAGCCACAGACTTGAGAATTTGGAAAATCAGACCTAGAATCTGATTGTGTGAGGTGCAGAGATACAATGGAAACTAAATTCTCAACCTTGCCAGATGCCTGCTGTTAAAGTGAGGGCATTGATTGGAAAGGAATAGGATCCTGAAAATTGGATGGGGACATATGGGTTTATAATGATGGCAGGGGAGACATTGAAACCTTAAATTCTGCTGAGTTTTTGCCAGATAAACCTGTAAAGATCTGCCCTGAGGAAACAACCATCAGGCCCCCAGTCCACCCTGTGTAAACAGCCTGATCTCTAGTTTGCCCTGAGGAAACAGCTTCTTGACCTTGAGTAGGCCCTAAGAAGTCTGCTATCCAATCTCCACTTAAAAAGACTAATCTTGTCTCATCAGATGAAACTGCAAGGGTATACCCTGAGGTAATTGGCTTGCAAGAAACTTCTAATCCTTCTTGTTACACACCCCCACCACCTTTCTTTTATTCCAGAATTATAACTAGACTAAAGTCCTAATAGACCCCAAAAGGTAAGGTGAAAGTGTGACTGATGAGTAAGTATAATATACTCCAAAGAACTGCATGAGTTTTACAACTTTAAAGAGAAATCAGAGGGCTATGTGTGAGAATGGATATTAAGTGTGTGGGATAATGATAGAAGGAATATAAAGTTGGATCAGCCTGACTTTATTGATGTGGGCTCACTAAGCAGAGATTCTGGATTCATTTATATAGCTCGAGTGCTTAGAAAGGCTCTAACTGTTTGGGTGGCTGGCTGAAAAATGGGCAACTTGATGGCCCACATTACTTGCAGTTGAAATGCCAGAACTTCCCTGGAATAATGTAGATGTGGGGACCAATAGGCTTAGAAAGATTGGAATGCTAGAGTGGATCCATCATGTAAGACATGCTCACTCACCCCAGGAATATCCAGAGGACGCAACTTTCACCAGGTCTGTGAGGTATAAACTGGTGAGACTAACTCCATTTTTCCTGAAAGTCATGTGATTGCTCTTCTCTGTAGGTCAGATATTAGCGTGGAAACTACTGTCACTGAACTGGGATCCTTAAACACAATGGGGATGATCAGATCACGGGTTGGCAGAGTCAAGTGGCAGCATTTAATAGCCAAAGACAAGGTAGGTATGGTTACCACAACAGCAGACTCAAAGCAGTAATCACAATAGTCTGAGTTGCAGAGACTTATGGCATTGGCTAATAGATTATGGGGTACTTAAAAGTAAAATAGATGGGCAGTTTACTAAATTCCTACTTGATCTTTATAAGTTGAAGTGTTCTGGGTTCAGTGAACAGAAGTCTAATTTGAATTACAGAAATAGAGTCACAACCTCTTAAACAATTCCCAGACTTGTGACAGTTTACAGGGCTCTTTGAATGAGGGAAAGTCCAGGTCCCCTTGGGGTGGACTCTTACACTGCCAAAAATTTATACTCTTAATCTTCCTGTCACCCTTCCACAAGAATATATATGGCTTTTTAACAGGGTAACTCTACATTAGGGAAACGGAAATGATCAGACAGTTCTGGCATTATTAGACACTGGTTCAGAAGTGACATTAATTCCAGGAGATATAAAATGTCACCGTGGTCCACCAGTCAGTGTAGGGGCTTATGGAGGTCAGGTCATTGATGAAGTTTTATCCCATGTCCATCTCACAGTGGGTCCAGTGGGTCCCTGGATCCATTCCACAGTTGTTTTCCCAGTTCTGGAATGCATATTGGAATAGACATACTCAGCAATGGGAAGAATGCCCTAACTTGTGGAGTGAGGGCTATTAGGGTAGGAAAGGCCAAGTAGAATCCACTAGAACTGCCCTCACCTAGCAAAAGAGTAAATCAAAAGCAATACCGGATACCTGGGGGGATTGCAGAGATCAGTGCCACAATCAAGGACTTGAAGGATGCAGGGGTAGAGATTCCCGCCACAGCCCCATTCAAACTCTCCCATTTGGCCCGTGCAGAAATCAGATGTATCTTGAGGTATGACAGTAATTACCATAAACTTAACCATGTGAGGACTTTAATTGTAGCTGCTGTTCTAGATGTGTTATAACTGCTTGAGCAATTCAAACCCGGGTGCCTGATATGCAGCTATTTGTCTGGCAAATGCTTTTTCTCAACTGCTGTTAGTTAGCACCACCAAAAGCAGTTTGCTTTCATCTGGAAATGTCAGCCATATATCTTCACTTTTTACATCAAGTGTATATTAACTTTTTAGCCATATGTCATAATATTGTTCACAGAAAACTCGACCATCTCTCCCTCCCACAGACATCACACTGGTCCGCTATATTCATGATATCATGTTGATTGGACCTAGTGAGCAAGAAGTAGTAACTACTCTAGATTTACTGGTAATGGACTTTTGTGTTGGGAGATAAACCCATCAAAAATACAGGGGCTTTCCACCTCAGGGAAATATCTAGGTATCTAGTGGTATAAGGCATATCAAAATATTCTTTCTAAAGTGCAGGATAAGCTGTTGTACCCGGCCACTCCTATGACCAAAAGAGAGGCATAGTATCCAGTTGGCCTCTTTGGATTTTGGAGACAACATATTCCTCATTTGGTATGCTACTCCAGCCCATTTACAGAGTGTTAAGAAAAGGTGTTGGTTTTGAGTTGGGGCTGGAACAAGAAGAGGCTCTGTGACAAATTCAGGCTGCTGGGAAAGCTGCTCTGCCACTTCAGCTCCAATAAGTGTCATTGACACATAGATATGCTGTCTGGAGCCTTTGACATCTGCCTATAGGAAAATCACAATGCAGACCCTTAGGATTTTGGAGCAAGCTGGGGCAATGTTCTCCATAAGGCTGTGTATGCTCTAACCCACCCTCCACTTTATGGTCTGTTTCTCCCATAACCAGGCTTTATGGGTCCAGGAATCAAGGGGTGAAGATGGGAGTGGCATCAATCACTATTACCCCTAGAAAATTTTTTTGCTTCTGGTCCCTGCAAGTTTAAGCTCTGTTGGTCTACAGGTTTTAATTCAAAAAGGGGAAATACTTCCACCAGGAGACACAACAACAATTCCATTAAACTAGAAGTTAGGACTGCCTGCTGGCCACTTTGGGCTCCTCATGCCTATGAACCAATAGGCAATGAAGGGAATTTTTGTACTGACTGGGGTGATTGATCCTGACTATCAAGGGGAAATAGGACTGCACCTACACAATGGAGGTAAAGAAGAGTTTGCCTGGAATACAGTAGATCTCCTAGGGCATCTCTTAGTACTATCATGCCCTGAGATTAAAGTCAATAGAAAACTGCAACAACCCAATCCAGACAGGACTATCAATGGCCCAGAAACCTTCAGAATGAAGGTTTGGGTCATCTCATCCCCAGACAAAAAACCACTGCCAGCTGAGTTGCTTTCTTACAGTAAAGGGAAAATGGAATGGGTAGTAGAAGAAGGTATTGATAAATATAAACTATGAGCATGTGACTAGTTACAGAAATGAGGACTATAATGGTTTTGAATATTTCTTCCTAGATTTGTTAAGAGTATGTTTTTATATGTACATAAAGAAAATATTGTTGTTTTCTCCCCATCTTCTCCCCTAATCATATAACATAAATTATGTTAGCTTCATATCATGTTAAGTTATAGATTATCAAATTTAAGAGTGAATACTATCCAAGTACTTGCACACTATTCTGGAAAGATTCAGTGCATTTCTAGTTCTATGCAGAAGTCCTTAAAAGAAGTGATGATTTCAGCAGTCAGAAGAAAGAATACCCCTCTTTACTTAAGCCAGCCAGTTTCTCCTGGAGAATTTATCAAAAACCTTCATCAGAGTTCCCAGTTTGCAGCCTGCACTATGGAATTCAGACTTGTCCAGGCCCATAGTTGAGTGAGAAAATTTTATAAAGTCTCATAATATTTATGGATGTCTCCTGTAAGTTCTCTTTTTTTCCCTATATAACCCTGACTAATGCAGATCTTTTTGGCTTATAGTATTGTAAAAGTCTGTTTACTCTTTGATCTTCTGTCCAGATGTTCTGCCATTATTAAGGTGGTGTATTGAAGTCTGCTACTATTAATGTAGAACCTTCTATTTCTCCAATCAAATTTGTCTATTTGCTTTTTATATTTTAGGGTTCTTTCATCAGGTCCATATATATTTATAATTGTTCTATCTTCTTGTTGAATTGACCCCTTTATCAATATATAGTAACCTTCCTTGTCCCTTGTAACAGTTTTTGCCTTAAAGATTATTTTATCTGATGTCCGTATAGCTTTCCTACCTCTTTTTTAGTTGCTATTTGCATGCAATATTTATTTCCATCCTTTCACTTTCAACCTACTGAGTCATTGAATTTAATGCCTCTTTTTAAAAGCAAATAGTTGGGTCATGCATTTTATAGCTACTCTGCCAATTTCTGTCTTTAAATTGGGGAATTTAATTTTTATTAAATTATTTTTTATTAAAAGAAACTACTGATAATGAAGGACCTTCTTCAGCAATTTTACTGTGTTTGTATGTCATACATTTTATGACACTCAACTCTTCTGCTAATGCCTACTTTTATAACCATTTAATTTTTTTTTAGTGTATCACTTTGAATTCTTTCTCATCTCCTTCTATATATATTTTTCAGATTTTTTTTTAATTACTATGGGACTTACATTTGCCATCCTAAATTTATAACAATCACATTTAACTTCAATAGGATGCACATATACTGCACCTTTACCTCTCTATTCTCCCATCTTTTTATTGTACTTGTTATGAATTATAACCTTATACATTGTAAACCCAGTTACATTGGCTTTTCATGTGATTTTATGCATTTGAATTTCAGAGCCTGTAAGAAGTAAAAAATGACATTACATAATAGCATTTATAATTACCTGTATGGTTACTTTTACTGGAGGCCTTACTTCTTTATGCTACTTCAATCCACTGTCTAGCATTCTTTCCTTTCAGTCTGAAAAACTCACTTTAGTATTCCTTGAAGATCAAGACTAGTCATGATGAATTCCCTCAATTTTTGTTTATCTGGAGATCTCTAAATCTCTCTTTCATTTTTCAAAATTGGGCCAGGGACTCACTAGTGGGGTGATTTTCTCCCAGGTGTTGGATACAGAGAGTGCAAAAAGTTTTTGTACATGCAATTTCCAGACTTGTCAGCAGATAGCGC
>JAQZBX010034321.1:0-17026 GCA_029593785.1 Cabassous unicinctus
CTTTTACTTTCAATCTGTTGGTATCTTTGGGTCTAAGGTGAGTCTCTTGCAGACAACATATAGATGGCTTATATTTTCTTATCCATTCCACCATTATGTGTCTTTTGATTGGGGCATTTAATCCATTAAAATTCAATGTTATTACTGTAAAGGCAGTTCTCATTTCATCCATTTTGGTCTTTGCATTTTATTTGTCATTTTATTTTTGACACTTATAATTACTGTTACTGATACATTCATCATTTCTAGACTCTCTTCCAAGCCTCTCTCTCCTGTCTTTAATTTTAAGGCTGTAACACTTATTTTAGTATTTCCTGCAAAGCTGGCCTTTTTGTTATAAACTCTCATAGTTTCTGTTTATCTGTGAGCATTCTAAATTCACCCTCATTTTTTGAAAGATAACCTTGCTGGGAAATAAAATTCTTGGCTGGCAGTTTTTCTTTTGTAGTATCTTAAATATATCATACCACTGCCTTCTTGCCTCCATGGTTTCTGATGAGAAATCAGCATTTAATCTTATTCGGTATCCTTTATAGGTTATATATTGCTTTTCTCTCACTGCTCTCAGAATTTTCACTGTTTCTTTGGCATTTGACATTCTGATTAGTATGTGTCTCAGAGTTGGTCTATTCAGATTTATTTGGATGGGAGTATGCTGTGCTTCTTGCACATAGATATCTATGTCCTTCAATAAAGTTGGGAAATTTTCTACCATTATTTCTTCAAATATTCCTTCAGCCCCTTTTCCCTTCTCTTCTCTTTCTGGGACACCCATGACATATATATTTGCACATTTCTTGCTGTCATTTACTTACCTGAGACCCTCTTCAATTTTTTCTCTTCTTTTCTTCATCTGTTCTTTTGTTTGTTCACTTTCAGAGGCCATGTCTTCAAGCTCACCAATCCTTTCTTCTGCTTCCTCAAATATGCTGTTACATGCCTCCAGTGTATTTTTAATTTCATTTATTGCCCCTTTCATTCCCATAAGGTCTGCTATTTTTCTATGTATGCTTTCAAATTCTTCTTTGTGCTCATCCAATGTCTTATTTATTTATTTATATATATTTTAAAAGATGCTTAGATTACATAAATGTTACACAAAAATTACAGGGATTCCCATGTTCCCCACCTCCCACACCTCCCATAACATCCCACATAAACATCTTTCATTAGTGTGGCACATCACCTGCAATGGATATACACATCCTGGGGCTTTGCCATTAAACATGAACCATAGTTCACATTGTAGACCACACTCTCTCCCACACAGCCAATGTCTTCTTAATATCCTTAATCTCTTTAGCCATCTCATTGAATTTATTAAGGAGATTTGTTTGAACATCTATGATTATGTCCTTTTCAGGCTTCTCTTGTTCCTTTAACTGGACTATATCTTCCTGTCTCTTGGTATGGCTTGCAATTTTTTGTTGTTGTTTTCACATCTGGCTTGCTAGATGTATTTATTCTGGGTGCAGTTTCTCCATTAAGTTTAAGGCTTTCTTGTCTTTTCTTCCTTGCTGGTTGTGTAGTAGGAGCCAAGGATGTAGTTGGTCTGTAAGCTATGGAGACTGAAGCAGCCCATGTTACCCAAGAATTGATGAAGCTTCTCCCACCTTTCTCCTCGGTCAGCTGTAGGGACAGAGCTGCAGCCATGTATAATAATCCAAGTTGGGCAGGACAAGACTGTCTGTAGTTGCCGAGAAAGACTGATAAAGCTTCACATCCCTTCCTCTCCTACCTTGGTTGGGGATGGAGCTACAGTAGTGGGCAGCAATCTATGCTGTGTGGGTCCAAAATTACCACAGTTACTCAGGTAACCTGTTGTAGCACCAGACCCCCTCCCTGCTGGGGAAGAATTGACCCTCTGGAGTGCCCAACAATCTAATTCGTGTGGGCTGAATACACTTGCATTTGCCCTGAGAAGCTGAGGAAGTACTGTCTTTTCTGCCCTTTAGGGGTGAAATGGAACCACTGACACCCAACAGTTCAGTCCCTGTAGGTTGAAAGTACCCACCATTGCCCACAGTGGCTGAGGAAGCACCAGCCCCCTCCTATCCTATTGGGTGGTGGGGGTGGTTCTACAGGCACCCAACAGTTCAGTCCCTTTAGGCTGAGAATAATTGCCATTTCATGGAGAGGCTGAGGATACACCAGCCCCCTCCTATCCTATTAAGGCATGGGGTTGGATCCACAGGCACTCAAGAGATCAGTCCCTGTAGGCCGAAAGTACCTGCCATTTTCCAGAGAGGCTGTGGAGACACCAGCCTCCTCCTATCCTATTGGGGGTAGGGATGGATCCATAGGCATCCAACAGTCTAGTCCCTGCAGGCCAAAAGTCTGCCATTGTCCAGAAAGGCTGTGGAAACACCAGCCCCCTTCTTTCCTATTGGGGCATGAGGGTGAATCCACAATTACCCACCAGTCCAGGCTGTGTGGGCTAAAAGCAGCTGCAAATACCCAGAGAGACTGGGCAAACACAGTCCATCTCTTGTCCTATTGAAATAGGGGTGAAGCCACAGGTGACCAACAGTCATGTTTGTGCAGGCAGAAAATGCCTGCAGTTGCCCTGAGAGGCTGAGGAAACACCAGCCCCCTCCTATCCGATGGGGGACAGAAGTGGAGATGGACTCAAAAGCATTCAACAAACCAGTTTGTGTGGGCTGAAAACTCCTACCGTTGCCCGGAGAGGCTGAGAATACTCGTACCTCTCCTATCCTATTGGGGTGCTGGCATGCAGCCCCAGGTGACTGACTATTTAATCTGTGCCAGCAGACAGCACTCTCAGTTGCCTGGGGAGCCTGGTGCAGGTCCCGCCAGCTTCCTCTCTGCTGGAGGTGGGGCTGGAGCCTACGCTAGGGCTGTAGTCCGATCTTGGTGGAAAGAAGCCAGTCCCTAACTTCACTGGATTTTCAGTCAGCCAGGCTTCTCTTCATGCCAGGGATGGAGTCAAAATGGCAGCTAACGGATTCTTTCCAACTTGGATAGGCTCAACCCCCAGTTTTTTTCTAGGATTATACTTTAGCCAGCCGAGTCCACTAGCTGAGGTTGGTGGACAACTGTCTCTTCCTCCACCATTTATGGGTAATGGAGCTTCTAACTCCAGCCACAGAATAGCTCCTGATGTGGCTTGTGCTGCTAGAGCAGGATGGGCACTGACCTCTGCGAAGTGGCTTGCAGTTTTCCAGAGAGGTTGTGCAGGTCACCCCCAGCTTCCTCCTTGCCAGAGATGGGGCTGGGATTTAGACTAGAGCTGCAATCCGACCTGAGTGGAAAGAAGCCCATCCTTACCAGCACTGTGATTTTCAATCAGCCCTACTTCCCCTGAGGCCAGGGGCAGAGTCAAAATGGCGACTACCTGCTTCCTTCTGACCTGGACAGCCTCAAAGTTTAGTTGTTCCTAGGAGTACACTTTAGCCTGCCGAATTCACCAATCAGTAGCTGAAATTGGTGCCACACCGTGTCTTCCTACCCTGCTTTTTGAGAAATGGAGCTTCCAACTCCAGCCACAGAATAGCTCCTGAGGTGGGCTTGAGCCACAGGCACTGACCTCTGTGGCATGGAGGACTCTACTCATGAATCCTCTCTGCAGATGGGCAGTCTCCTCCTTCCATACTTTCAAGAAATATTGCAAGATACTCTTCTGGTCTCCTGGGGCATGCAAACAGGTGCTCTAGATGCTCTGGGTGATTACCAACTGCCCTGCATCATGAGCAAACTCCAGTAGCTCCTTACTGTGCTACCATCTTGGCTCCTCCCTCCAATTCCCTATATTTTTAATGTAACATTTATGTAACCTAATGCTTCTTTCAAATATATATATTTTATATATATAAAATAGACATAGGACTAATATGCAAAAGTCATTTTCATTTTGAAACTGCCCAGAACCAGTTAGTATCCTCTTTGTTTATCTGTATCTTTTGTAATTTTTCCTAAGTTTTCTTTTTGTGTTTGTTTTTCAAGAGGCCAACTGAAAGTTATATAACCTGAGTATGTGCAGAGATATAGAATGTCATCCTTAGATGACTTCTGAGACGCTAACAAAATGTCATCCCCCTCAGAACCAAATTTGCATGAATCCAGAGGCATCCAATGTGAGAGATCTTTCATCAAGGGAAATTCAGTTTGGAACCTGTCTTACCAAACATGGACAAATCTGTGCCTAACCAATTAAACCAAAACAAGCTAAACTTCCCCATAGCAACACCCACCTCCTATCCCAATAAACTCTCCCTTAGTCCTCATGTCAGGGAGATGGATTTGAGCCTTGAGCCTTAGCTCCTAACCACTAATTAGTTGAACTTGCAATAAAGCTCTTTCTTTTCTCAATAGCTTGAGTCTTAGAATTGAGTCCTGTTTGCATTGGGCAGCAAGCCTTTGTTCAAAGATGATTTCTGTGTATGAACTGTGAACAGAAAATAAATCTTTACAAAATACACTTTATAAAAGAAAACAAACATGCTTTAAAGTACTCAGAAGAGAATATCTCAGTATATATACAAAATTATAAGCTTTCTTTAAAAGACATGATGGTGACTTAAGGAAATAGGGGATTGCTGTACCTTCTTTATAGGGAGATATATTGATTAGAAGTCATTTTTTCATAAATTGATTTATTGATTAAGGGCAATTGCAGTTACTATCTGAGAAGTATTTCTCCTGGAACTCATTGAGCTTATTCTAAATGTATGTGGAATATCAAAGGGCATTAAAGCCATGAGAAAACAGAAAGATAAAGAGAAGTGAGGGATATTGGTCCTCATGAATATGATCACTTATATGAGTAAAGCAATGTGATATTAGCACAGAAACAGAAAAAATTATTCCAGTATAACAAAAAAAACTCAGGAACATACTCATTCATGATCATGATATATGACAGAGAGGAAACTGCAGACTAGTAGTCAGATAATGACTAATAATTATCAATTATTCATACTGGAAAAACTCATCTTCCTTATAGGAAATAAAAAAGAGAAATTTATTATCATATCACAGCATATAAAAATTCATTTCCCAATAGATAATGTATTTAAAGTTAAAAGGCAAAACTATCCTATGAAAAAAATTATAACTGAGTACATTTATCTTGTCATCATTGTGAAGGAATGCTTAAATAAAACAAAAGATAACTGTAAAAATTAGGAATTTTAATTTTTCAAATTAATAAGTTTGTTAAAACTCCATCACATAGTGAAGAGAAAAAAAGTCCCTAAACTGGAAGAAGGTTTTAGCTTAGTGTCCAAAATATGTAAAAACTCTCAATGAGATAAAAGGTAAAAAAAAAATTTGAAAAATGGCCAAAGATGAAAACCGGCCTTTCACAGGAGAGAATTTCCAAAACACCTGTAAATATCTGAAAATATGTTTAGTGATCATGGAAATAAATACTAAAATCACAATGTAATAAGATTTAACCCTCTTTTGTCTGGCAAAATTTTAAATATTAAAAGACGATGTGGTGGCAAGGCTATGGAAATTCTCAGGTTTTGCTTGTGAAAGTATTAAAATGACCATTGTAGAGGCATTAAATATTACATTTAATGTATGCATTTCCTATGACTCAGAAATTCAAATGTTATTTATATACATCTAGAGATACACTTATAGATTTCCACTGAGACAATTTCAAAAATATTCATAGTAGTCTTGTTTGTATTAGCAAAATAATCACAAAAATAAAGAAAGGAAAGAACATGGGAGACAAATCATTTGTATAATAATAGTTGAATGAGTAAATAAATAGTATGTTATTCAAATAAAGAAACACTACAGAAGGAAAATGAGTTAAGTAAACATATGCATTGGATACATGAAACTCAAAAATATAATTTTGAGGGAAAGAAGTCATTCACAATTGATTCCAGGTCAAAAACAGGTAGAATTAGAAAATATATTGTTTCAGGATATGTATTAATTCAATCAATGTAAAATTAAATATGAGATTTATTAATGCATAATTCAGGAAATATTTACTTTTGAATGAGAGGGAGGGTATACATTGGGGAATTGTCTTTCAAGACACTTTGAAGGTACTGGTGGTATTTTATTTCTTAACCATTTTTTGGTATAAATGCGTTCATTTTAATTTGAGTGTATCTCTCTATATAAAATTTGAGTTATAGAAAGAGAAATAGAAATATATATATACACACTCACAAACACACATATATTACTATTTTAAAATATATATTTACAATTAAAATTATAAAACACAAGGATATTTTGCAAAGCAGATATTGTGCTGATAAAAATTAGTGAATTATGTAATTAACAGCAAAATTGACCCAGAAATCAATGTAAAATATTAAAGGAATAATTTGTGTTGATTCAAAGCCATTGGGAAGAAAGAGCATATACATATAAGAAGAATTCTAGAATTTGAGAAACATTAATCAAATGAGAAATTTGAGAAAATAAACTTGAATTTAATAGCTGGAGAAGCATCAAATGCTTCAGAAAATAAACTTGAATTTAAGAAAGACAAAATTATTCAGATGTATATTGATCATCCACTGATATCCACTGATTGTCAATCACAATAGCTGGAAGTAGAACAATGCATAATAAACTCTGGTGAAATGTCTGGAATTTTAGACTTGAAATGTATGGAGACTCCACTGGGGCAGTACTGAGACCTGACCCTTGCTATTGGCCTAAAAGCAATAAGGCATGATGAGAATATATCAGTTCTTAAGAAAATAAGAATTATTTTGCAATGAAACAGCTTCAGGTGAGTTTATTCTGTCACCTCCAAACAAATAGAATCCATTCTCCTCTTGAAAAGAGAAGGAGACATATGTTGTTCATCTAGAGCTTTCAGGGAATTTGGGTGTTCATGATTCTCAAATCAATCTGTAATATCACTATTTCAGCACCCTGTTTTTCCAGGGTTCAGTTGACATAAGAGACTCTAGAGGTTTTGTATTCAGTCCTGCCTGAATGAGGTAGTCCTGCCTTCCTTACCTCCAATTCTGGGTCTGATTTTCAGCGCGATCTACTTTTTGGACTCTGGACAACATAGCTCCTACTGAGCTATGGAGACCCTTGACTTTCAAAGCATTTCTTTAGTTGCTGTAGGCCAAATATGACTACCATATCCTTTACTTTAGGCTTCTGATACAAATGCTACGCAATGTCACCATCCTTATAATTATATATTTTCCCCTTACCATTCAGGCTCTGAAGTAATTGCAAATCCCAAGGCCCATCAGTTGCCTTCATTGCATCTCAGTGAGCATAGATGAGATACTATGGTTTAGTGCCCTTCATATAGTATAGAGATGTGAGAGGACTTTAGACCTGTAGAGACAACTCTGACTTATGGAAAATGAAACCAGTGGAAATTCTTCTCTCTTCCCCTGATTGTCTGAGACATAGTGATCTATACAGATGCTTAGAAGACAATCCAGCATGATGGAGGAAACATTTATCCTAAAACCAACAGAGGCCAGTTGGAAAATGCACACTATTATATTTTTTTCTCTCCTCATCCTTGCCTTCTTTACATTTTCTCTCCCTATTGAATTTTAGCTCATTAGCTTTTGCTCAGTTTCCTTTTCGTGGGAATCCTAGGTTAAGATATTTAATATCAGAAATGACCTAGTAAGAAGATCCATATTATGTAATTTTAGGTTTTAGTTAGCAATAAGTTCCTCATTGCTGTAAAAATTGGTGGTAATGCCCTGTGACATGTGGTGGCATCACAGTTACCACCAATTCCAATGAAAGAATCCAGGAACAGGGAAGTCTTTGCAAAACAACATATGCTATGCATAGGATCACAATGAAGGGCTGATAATCAATAAGCTGGAGAAGTAGTTGAAATTAAAGTCAAGTAAACAGTCTTTAAATCTTCCCAACCCAATTATGAGCTAGAGCATGTTACTTACCTTTCCTTTTTCTTCATTTATAAATCTAAGATACTTATAATTGCATTGTCCATGTTATAAGGACAAGCAGATTGTGAAAATAAGTAAAATTCTATTAAAATATCAGGATAAATTGTGTAGAATATGCATTATAGAGTTTTCTCTCAAAATATAAATGTTTATGTTCTTCCATTTATGAAAAAATGTTTGTTTTAGAGAAAGCAATGACTAGTTTATATGTTTTGGGGGGTGGCATTCAGACTATGATTCCTAATAAAACCAATCTTCTCCCTTTTCTTTCACACGTTTACACTCATTATCTAGTCATGACCATAACATAGGCATCATTTTCAGACAATTCAATTCTTCCACATTTCTTTGCTCATACTGTTTCAACAAAGTAGGAGATTCCTAAATCGTGCTTTGCATAATTTACTACAACTGAAGTTGTAACTGTGCTACTAAAGTTTTACCTTAGTTATGAAGTATTTTCTAGCTATTTTAATCATCTCTTTATCTATTTAATTTTTTGCCTGAACCACAAAAGAACATTAATTTAGAGGAAAGTTCGCAAATTTTTGATTAACAAAATCATTATTTTTCTATTTGTGAGGGGATGTGCAGTAAATTTGTACCTGCACTGATATGTAAAAACATGTGCAGAACTGGTTGCCACTGCAGGGGCTAGAGTAGGAGATAAGGAAGATTTGAATTAACCCATGAGAAATATTATAAACAACTTATTCTGAAACAAACCAAAATTTAAAATCTGGGTCCAATTTCCTTGCCTTAGACTTCTTTGGAATTTCCTATTTTGTCTATGCTCAGAACTTGCGCTCTTCTGGTTCATTAAAATTTTTTTACAACATAAGGTACATGCATTTTGATGTCATAGACTGAATGGAAGTGGGACCCTTGGTTTGTATTCAAACTTCACAGCGTATAAAGGATTATCCATTTTGATGTAACTACTCCTTAAAGACTTGAAATGGTTTTCACCATTTTAAACAGTGTATTTGACCATTTTTTTCTTTTGGGAAATCTTTCAGTCCACAGAAAAAGTGAGATGGAAGTTTGGGGTTATAATCTCTGAGGTAAACCAATTTAAATGCCACTAGGAAATTAAGCAGAAAACATATATGTATATTTTCACCCTTGAGACCACAATTGATATTCAACTATTGGGTAGGAAAAAAATTCAACTTAAATGTCAGTAATGATATTGCAAATATCAGGAGAGACTGCTTCTCTCTGCAGAAAAAAACTAAAACAAAAAACAAACAAACAAACAAAAAACCCAGGTAAGTCCTACAACCAGGAGAACCTCAATGCATGGTGAAATTCATTAATCTTTATAGCCACGAAGTTAAACATTGATTCTGACTGCAAACTAAACAATGAAAACTACGTTTAATTGAGACTTAAATGAATTTTTCTAATGAATTCGTCACCTGATAAGTAAAAATCTAACTAATCTATAAGAAATAAATATTATTTTCAAATAGAATAAAAAATTTATATAAGATAATTGCATTTTTCTCTATAAATATGCTGATTCATTTCTTTTGAATGTGTATTTTCTCTCTTCCCTTCAAGCTTTTGAAAACATTTTTTTAAACTTTAATTCAACTTTAAAAAATAAAATAACAGACACAAAGCAGCCAAGTAAATTATGGAAGCACTAATTTTAAAAATCCTGCTCAGAAATATAAGTCTTATTTAATCCTAAAAACAATAATAGTTTTTAATAACAACCCATTATCTTAAAAATTGCAGTGAATGATTAGTTCTATATCCATCAGAAGATGTCAAAATGAAGCAGATATTTTTATGATGTGGGAAAATGCATGAGGGAAATAATAGCAATTCTATTCAGTATCATATATGGTTTTATTAGAGAAAAGTAAATTGATAGATAAATCAAGTGAGTGTTATATATTTTAGGCAAAAGATTAAAATACAAATGGAGAGAAAAAGAGGCACAATTTCAGAAGAAATTAAGGAAATGAACAAGAGTAGAAATATATTGCTTTTCCCTTCCTCTTTTGCTACTCTACATATGATATGTATGCAGGGTGAATTAAGTACGTGGAATGTTATGGATTTAGAACACCTTAACCTGGAAATCAATGTGAATAATTTAATGGATGAAGGAGAGAATGAGGTGAACAGTAAAGAGAAAGAAAATAAGATTAGTTCTGCAGCAGGTGAAAACTTCGAAGCTGTGTGGAAAGAAGTGTCTTGGGTGAGAAAACTTGGGTTCCAGGAAAAACATAAAAAGAAATATTTTCCTAGAGCAATTTCAAGAAATATTTGGACATGGAAATATATTTTTAGTATCCAGATAGTAAGAAAAGAGTTAAAATACACTTTAAAATATCAATTGTATATCAATCAGTATTTATCCAAATTGTAAAGACTATTTGATTCTCTCATTTGCAAAACAGGGCCAAGGAGAGTTGGGTCTTTGTAAGTATTATATAAGTGACTATGTGGAAAACGATGATAATTGCATTTAGGAGATGGTAAGCACTAAATAAATATTCACTATTATTAGTTTTATTTCCCTTTTCAGTCTCAAATAATTACAGTCAACTTGACATTAATTGTAATAACTTTCATTTTTATGCTAATCTTCAATGTACTTTTATTTACTATTTTGGCTACTATATATCAGATATGTAATGTATAAATAGCAAAGTAAAGAAAGGCAATTAGAAAAGAAGAGATTGATGCCTATTACACACTATATATATGCTTATTAAATTAACATACACGGCTGTAGGACATTGATAGTAGAAATGCACAAATTAAAAGAAGAGAAATGAGTGTCAGGTAAATTTATTATCTTGCCCCAGATTATATGACCGTGACTTGTTTCTGGTCTCTTGTCTGAATCCAAAGACTATACACTGACAATTTGACCAAATTATGAATGACAAGAAGAATACAAGGTACTGTTACTGACTGTCTGAAAAACTGCCTCAGAAAAATTAAATAAGAATTAATTTTTTGACTGTTCAAAGTGTCAATGAGGAGATATTTGGAAGTATTTTAGTGATTGTTAAAAGAGACATAGATTTCCATAGGTTTAAAGAGTCAAGGAAAACTTGCTAGAGATGGAGCAGCAAGAGTCTTTGGAGCATGGGTGAAATAAAAGGAACTGACAATTTAGAGGCTTTTTTCTGCCATGGTATTTGGAATGATTTGCAAAGGCCCAAAGAATAATTAAAATAGACACAGAATACCTTTGCAGAACTCACGAAGTCCAGTGTGAGCGCTGTTATTATGAGACTTGATTATTCAGAATGAGAAAGCACTTAGTGTAGTTGATGGCCTGAAGTGAAATCCCTCAACAGGTGTCCTGTCCTAAGTTATGTACTGGGTGCAAATAGAAAGGGAACAACTAGTATGTTATCCCATATATCCTTCAAATGTACTAAAAAATAAAAGAGTCAATTATTAACAAAACTTTTTTTTTTTAAGAATATAGTGAAGGACTTAATCCCAAGACTTAAGAAATAATAAATAGCAGAGTCGGTTTCCAATTTAAAATACAAGTTTTACATATTCTAATCTAATACTTTGTAAGAAGGATGATTAAGATTGAACTATAAGTGTTCCTGTTTGGAGTAATCTAGTGGGGTTAATGCTTCCTACATAAGCACGTTGACTGTACCTTCCAGGATTTTCATAGGGTTTGTGCGGATTTAGGGGAGAAATGATGATTGAACCCATTAAGAAATGTAACTTATAGTTTTATATTGGTTTTCCATAGATTTACTGTATAAATCTTTGTAACAAATAGTGCATAGTTATGTAATATTCCCCTAGTTCATGCTAAATTTGAGCAGATGAAATAATGGAATTTTTTTTTTCTGAAATGTCTTTTGCTTTTGTAATGTAACCACCATGAGTGGCAAGATTTTCCACTAAAAAGTCTAAAAGTCTGTTTCTGCTGCCTAACATGCTGCATATTACATGGTAGAAACTAAAAATATTTGTTGAATAAATAATTTTGTCTTTATTTTGCAATCAATATTTTGAAGCTCTTATTTCTTGCAGTTGATTTCAGCTTTTGAAAAGCCCCATGTATTATACAGAAGGCAATTGTATTATATTTTAGTGAACAGATTAAGAATAGGAGGGATTATGAAGTGAAAAAACCTGGCTGTAGACATACCTGGTGAATTTGTGTTAGTGTAAAACTATTGTTTATAGCTCTTGTTCTCAAGCTCTCTGTATAATTCAGTTAAACATGAAATTTAGGATCTTGGGAATCTATTCTTAAGAAAAAAGAATATTAGAAAAAAAATACAGGTTTTGTAATGTAAATTCTAATTTCCTTAATTAATGGAATTTTCTAAGTGCAATTTATGACATTCTTCCTATAAGAATCAGGTTCTTCAGGAGTATATGAAAAAAGTATTAAAATGAACTTAAACATATGGAAAGGAGTAAAGGTGTACTTAAAACTATGAACACTTATTGGCAAATTAATTAGAATTGAATGCATCCGTGATATAAGCTCAGATTATTTCTATAAAATAACTTTTATGGTTTATCTGATTATAGAAATACTAATACAAGTCATATTCTGAAAAATAATTTTGGGACTATTTATGAAATAATTATTTCTAAAAAAAATAATTCAGTCACCCTTAATAATAACAGGAAAAACAAGGAAATCATAAATTTTTCATCAATCCATGTAATCTTTTGTTTATTAAAAAAATAAATAATTGAAGTCCAATGTATGCCACGAGCCAGTCATAGCTGTGCATTGTTCTAGACTCACCTTACAGAGATCCTTAGATTTTCAATTTTATCTATACAGTTATCATTTTTATTATTTAATCTTTTTATTTAAATCAAAAGAAATATCACAGCTTTCATTTTTATTTTTCCATAATATTGTTAAACATATAATGTTTTTCAACCCAGAATTAAGACCTCGGATGAGGCTAATGAGATACTCATATTGAGTGCAAACAACTTAATAATCAAGATAAATAATATTTGATGAATATTTAAAAATATTGCAAAATCACACAATAAGCAAAATATCAAGATTTTAAATAAAGACAGGATCCTATTCTGTATTCATGTACAACTTCCTGCACTCATTTCACCCTAGAGCTGGCTATCAGGAAGGCAAATTACACCAGGACAAGAAATGCATCTTAACTAAGCTTGCCTTTGCATCCCATTCATAGAGTGGATGCACATTTTGTTTCTTTCCCTGAGAAAGTGCAACTATTAAATCTTTCCCTTTCCCTTTCCAAAATAATCTTATATATATGGTCAGCCTTTTCATATAAGGTTTAGAATTAATTACTTTAATATACAGTATAGGATGGATGATTAAATAAAATAATTTATTTCTACAATACTCACTCTGATTCACAACATGCTTATTAATATTTCTGATGTTGACATGTTATTTTCAGGTAAATCTTTTGAGTATTTAACTGCATTGGACCATGGAAGCCACCAATAACGTCACTGAATTTATTATAGTTATTGGGACTTCCCCAGAAAAAGAAAATTAAATGTTTGTGTTTTCTATTATTCTTATTTTGTTATATAGTTATTTGGATGGGATGGTTGCACATAATGATTTCTATCACATGCAGTCTGCTTATTGACCAGCCTATGTATTTCTTCCTTAATTACCTTGCTCTCTCAGATGTATATTATATCTCAAAGGTAACACCCAAGCTAATTGCAGACTTAGTGACAGAAAGAAACACAATTTCTTATACTAGCTGCATGGTAAAGGTCTTTACCATGCATTTGTTTGGCAGCAGCAAGGTCTTCATCCTTTCAGTGATGGCTTATGACTGCTATGTGGCCATCTGCAAGCCCCTGTACTATGCTGCCATCATGAGAAGGCAGAGATGTGATGCCCTGGTCATTGCTTGCAGGTGCTGGGGCATTTCTGTATTCCTCTGTCCAGTGTCCCCTCTCCATCAATTTACCCTTCATGGCCCCAGTTAGATAGACCACTACTACTGTGATATGTATCTTTTGCTGAAACTAGCTTGCATTGACACAGACAGAGTGGGAATCCTAGTCATTGCCAATTTGGGCATGATGGGTTTGGTGATATTTGTTGTCTTGATGATATCTTACTTTTTGACATTATACACCATCAGGTTTACCCTGCAGAAAGCATAGCAAAGCTCTTTCTACTTTTCTACTTGAAGTTTCACATAACAGTGGTTCTGTTCTTTGTGCCTGTTCTCTTTATTTACATTAGACCAACCACAACTTCTCCAGAAGATAAAGTGTTTGCTCTTTTTTACACCATCATTGTCCCCGTGTTCAACCCTCTTATGTACATGCTGAGACTTGGAAATGAAGAATGCCTTAAGGGAAGTGTGGTGCCAGAAAACATTTTTGATTGGAAAGCAATTGATCTGAAAAGCATTCTGCTACTCATTACACACTCTGTTTAAGTGATGTTTGCTTTATTTCAAGTTCATTAAAGTGTGAACTCTGCTATAAGAAAAAATAAATATAGCCACTAGCATCAGTATATTAATACTATAATTTACCTTGAGCTAATTTTTCTTTGTTTATCTGTGTTTCTTACATTGTTCCCTGACATTTTTGGTCATTCCTTCCTTATTAATGTCGTTTCACTCTTCCTTTATATTTTTTCTTTGAATTTTATTCACAGGTCACTAACTGGAGCCCATCTTTCTATACTTTGCTTTCGTGAACAAATCTCCAAACGTATATAAGTTACACAAATACCGATCATCCCAGGTTTAAAAGCCCATAATAACTATGATCTTTCCTGTATGTCTCATCAAAATAAAACAAAAGGGGCATCAGAAATTCAGAAATATATTTAGGAACTTATCCCATGCTTTGTGTTTACATTGCAACAAAATAAAGACCAAAAATTATTTATATAGGGTTTAAATAATAAACATATACTTTTTAAAAGAAATAGATGGAAAAATTGGGATGACATTCCTAAAGTTATTTTAATGAGCTCATTTTAAAATATCAAAAAATTTCAATAAATTTAGTAATATGTGCTATATATATATGCTATACTGCAAGTCCTTCTCACTTAATAATGAAAAGTTATTATTGTAAAAAGCAAGTCAGACGTATAATTTATTATGCAACCTGAAGAGCATTGACCATAAAAGGAGGTGTTACTAATAATTATGCTTTAACTATAGACATGAAATGGTATAGTGTCAGGTGAGCAGTATGCCTGGCTCCATTTAAATGTCTGGGAAGTCTGGAAACCACAGTGAAAAGTTCAGTGCCAGCTGAGGAGTCTCCATTTAAGATAACTACTTAGTGCCAATGCAAGTGTAATCACAAAAGCAAATACTCATACTGGCACAACTTGATCTAAAGTATGCTTAAATTAATTATTTCTATTAACATCAAAATGAAAACTACAAATGTTCAATATCTTATAGAATGTCTATGTGTCTTAGGAGCTCCACAGGTTTGAAAAATATTTTCCAATAAAAAATTAACAAATTAAGATGACATTAAAGACATTATAATAAAGATTTACTTCAGTTAGCACAAGTATTTGTGAGAAATTCAGATTTTTTACTAAGGAAAAAATCTCCATAAAAATTTTTGAAATAATAATCTAATAATCCTTTAATTTATTGAAGTATATAACTCATACATGAACATACAATAAGTGTATAGCAATAGTTGTGAACTTACAAAACAAACATACATAGCATCATGCAGAGCTCTCATACTTCTCCCTACCACCAATACTTTGCATTGTTGTTAAAACATTTTTATCTAAGGATTAAGAGCATCCTCAAATATACTACTAACGAAAGTATTTTCTCTCAACCCACCCTATTATGATTAATATTTTTATATCATTTATAAATGAACATACATTAACAATAAGTCTACAGTAAAAGTTGTGAACTTAGAAAGCAAACATTCATTACATCATACAGGGGTCCCATACATCAACCATCCACCAACAATTTGCATTGTCATGAAATATTTGTTACAAATTATGAAAGAATATTGTCAAAATCTTGCTACTAATTATAGTCCTTATCTTACATTTGGTGTATTTTCCCCCCAAACCAGGCTATTATTATTTTTAATATATTTTTATGACAGAAGTTGTAAACTTACAAAAAAATTATACACATGTGCAGAATTCCCAAACAACACCCCTCTATCAGCACACAATAGTGTAGTGGAACATTTATTACAGATTATGAGATAATATCATTCGAATAATGCCAGGTCCATAGCATATATTTGGCACACATTTTCCATAGTCCCCCATTATCAACATAGTATGTCTTTGGCATAGATGCAAAAATATTACATTATTACTGTTAACCACAGTCCATAGTTCACTCCAGTTGTATTTTTCCTGTGCTTCTCCGCATTCCCACCGCCAAGCAATAGTGATGTACATCTGCTCTAGCTGACAAGGAAACTCTTGCATCAACCATAATTCTCATCCACCTCTGGGTTTACTGCGCTATTCAGTCCCTAGATTATTTTAGGTTTCTGTTAACTGGCATTTACATCCCTAGACTACCATTTTCAGCCAATCCACATTTATAAACCAGCTGTTACTCACTATAATGTGTTACCATCAAATCTGCACATTTCCACACTTTTAAAGCAAACCTAATTAAAACTTCTACATACATGAAATATCAGTAGTCCATTTCAGTCCTCCTCTTGACTCCTTTAAGAATTGACCACCTATATTTTCATATAGAATCTTTACAATTCTGGCTTTATATGTAGGTTTTTAATTAATTCTGAGTTAATTTCTGTATAAGGTGTGAGATAGGGGTCATCTTTCCTTCTTTCAGTATGGATATCCAGTTTTCTCAGCACCATTTGTTGAATGGACTGTTCTGCCTGAGCTGGTTAGGTTTGACAGGCTAGCTGAAAATCACTTGACCATAGATGTGAGGGTCTGGTTCGCAATCATCAATTTGGTTCCATTAGTCTATGTGTCTATCTATGCAAGTACCATGATGTTTTTACCACTGTAGCTAAGTAATACTTAAAGTCTGAAAATGAGAGTCCTCCAACTTTGCTTTTCCTTCTTAAGATGTTTCTCGCTATTCAGGACCCCTTACCCTTCCAAATAAACTTGATAATCATGCTTT
>JAQZBX010034322.1:0-25036 GCA_029593785.1 Cabassous unicinctus
CCCTATTAAATTGGGATATCAATTGTAGCATATATTAGGTACCTATTTATTCTTTGAATCAGACTTTGAATGCTGTTTTCTGTTTTGGCCATATGTAATTGTTCTTGAGCAGTGCAAGTACAATACTATTTTAATTTTAGTAGTTTTGTGGTAAAGTTTGACAGTGAGTAGGCAAGATCCCCCATCACCCACTCTTCTGTGTTCAATAAACCTCAAAATAATGTATGGTTTTGGTGAACCTCTCTAACTTCTTGATCTTTTTTTATTTTTAAAGAAGCTTTAGATTACACAAATGTTTCATCAAAAATATAGGGGATTCCCATATACCCCACCCTTCCCCCTCCCACACTTTCCTCAATTAACAACTTTGGAATTGTCCTGCACAATATTGCAATGGCAGATACAGGCCATTATATATTTTGTCAAAACCTATAAATTTGTGTGGTACAAAGTGTAAGCTATAATGTAAACATTTAGTCCATGGTTAGTACCAATGCTTAGCTTCTTGATCTTAATGGTAACGATAATCACATGGCAGTTTTTAGAGATTTTATTTAGTAATTTCTGCTGAATTTAATCAAATTATTTTCAATATCTATTGGTATTGAAACTAGTATCAAATTTTCTCCTCGATTTTGTTGATATATTGAATTATGGATATAGACTTAACAATATGAATCATCCTTTTCAGTGTTTCCTAAAGTTTAATTCTCAACCTATCTGACCATATGTATCATAATTGGCAGGGAGGTTATATGATAAAATACAGATGCCTTGGCCCCCTCCACTGATCCAGAATCTTCAGGAGTAGAACCTAGGAATTTTTATATTTAATGAACTCATGGAGTCATCTTTAAGCACATTATAGATGAAAAATTAGAGTACTATTTGTTCATGGTGTATTACTATTTTCATAAGAAACTGGGTTTCATTTGAGAATATTTTAATTGGAAGTTTTGTACCTATGATGGGTGAAATTGGTCTGCATATTTTTGTACTGTTTTTAATAAGCATTTGATATTGAGGTTATGTTGGCTTTTAAAATAGAGGAACTCCAGCTAGGGTGCTGTATATAAGATCAATACGGTAAAAATCACTGAAGTTCCTATATACCCAAAATAAGCAATTTGAAAATATAATAGAAACACCATCTGCAAGCTCAAAAAAAAACTGTAAGATGCCAAGAATAACAAATTAACAAATGATGTGCTATATCATTAAGCAGAAAATTACAAAATACTATTGAAGAACATTAAACAGCTAAATAAGTGAGAAAATATAACATGTATATAGGAAATTAAATATTCCATAAACTCAGTGTAATTCCAGTAAAAATGCAACAGAGTTTTTCATGAATGTTGAAAATCTGACTTTAAAATTAGATAGTAATAAAATTAATAATTAATAAGGAAGAATTAGAGGGGTAAGAATAGCAAAGATAAAAAGTAATAACACTATTGGGAAGCTCATCCTACAATTTACTAAATTAAGTTATGTTAATTAAAACAGTGTGGCACATAACTGGACAAATGGAACAGAATAGGGAGCAAGCAACAGACCGGCACAGCCAAGTATATGGAGACTTGATATGTCACAAAGGTGGCATTATAAAAAGTGGACAAAACGATGAACTAGTCAAAAAATAGTGCTATGGCAATTGTTATCTATATAGAAAAATATGAGATTGGATTCCTAACTCACTCTATAAGCAAAAATAAATTTCAGATGGATTAGAGACCTGCATTTCAAAGCAAAAGTTTAAAGATATATATGGGATTACATCTTAATGATATGATATAGGAAAGGATTTCTTAAGAATAAAAAAGTATAAAGTATAAAGAAAGATTATGTTGGCAATATCAAAATTTAAACATTGGCTGTCTTTGTCTGGCTTTGGAATCAAGGTTATAATAACCTTATTAAGTGAGTTGGGGAATGCTTCCTCTTTTTTCTATTCTCTAAAAGAGTTGGTTAAAGATTGGAATTATATGTACTTTCCGTGTTTGAAAGAATTCACCTTTAAAACAGTCTGGTCCTTGAGTTTTATTGGTGGGTAGATTTTTTTAAACTACCAAGTCAATATCTTTAATGGTTATAAAAATAATGCTTGGCTTTTTAAATTGCTTCTAGACAGAGTTTTTATGTTATACTTTTCTAAGAATTTGTCCATTTCTTCTAAATGTCAAATTTATTAGCATAAAATTTTTAATGTTCTCATCTTTCGCTCTGTTTCATATGCTACTTAATCCCCTTTTGTAATTCCTGATATTGTTTATTTGTACCTTCTCTTTTTTCTCTAGGCCAATCTTGCCAGAAGTCTATCCTTTTTGAGTTTCAAAGTGTCAACTTTTGGTCTTTGCTTGTCCTCTTTATCGTATCTTTATTTCCAATTTCATTGATTTCTGCTATATTGTTCTTTTCCTAACTTCTTAAGTTTGATATTGACCTTATTAGTTTTCAGCCTTTCTCTTTTTTTTCCTAATATAAGAATTCTTCTGAGTGTGATTTAATCTGCATTGCTCAAGGTTTTACATGAAGCATTTTTATTATCATTCAGTTCTAAGTATTTTACATATCCATTATTAGTTTTTTCAATCCATGAGGTATTTAGAAGTGAGCGTTTTAATTCCAAAAATACAAAGAGAAGGAATTGTTACATTTTCTTTCTGTTATTATTTCTAACCTAATATTCTTATATTCTTGGAATATTTCCTGTAGACGATCCTTTAGTAAGGGATTGTTGGTATTAAGCTCAGTTTTTAATCTAACAAATAATGACTTTACCCTCATATATAAAACATAGTTTTCATTTATAAAATACTTGGTTAACTTTTCAATTTGTCTCAGTACAATTTGTCTCAGTACTCTAAAGACATTGTTCCACTTTTTCCTTGCTGACATTGTTGCTGTTAATAAATTGTCAGTCTAATTTGTTATTCCTTTATAAAGAGTTTATCTTTTCTTTCCAGCTCCTTTGGAAACATCCAGTGGTATGCTGGTAAATGTTTAGCAATGGCTTTCCAGGGAAAAAAATGTGTGCATGTAAATACATACATACATTTAATATAAATTTTACTGATATAAAGTATGTATATCAAACAATTTACAAATAATAAAATATACAATACTCTTTATTGTAAATTCCACATAGTCAACTTATTCTCACAGAATGCTTTCATTGATATTTGCCAAACTATTGTATTGTTAACCAACATATGGCTATAATTGACAAATGAGTGTAATTCCAAGATGAATGCGGATAGATATTTTTATCTATGTTAACAAGTTAAGACAAAACTGAAACAAGAAAGGGGTATGTCTCACTTGTTTATGGATGATATGAGCTGCATTTTTGCTGAATCAGATATTATACTTTGAATACTGGAAGAATATTGCCTCAATTTCTTGTACTAGTCACAATATAATAGCTACAGACATGAAACACTATTAAGTTTAATTTACATTATTAACATTTTCTACATTATTTTCTGAACTTTAGAAAATCAACAAACAGTGCATCAAATCCTGATTTGTAGTATTTTCTGATTTCTGTAGAGTAAATACTTCCACCATGACTAAGTGCAAGCTACCAATGTGATGCCGTTGAATGTGGAGTTGGAAACCCTATGCAGTGACACACCATTATATAGATACAATTGACATAAATAGCCTCAAGATTACAGATTATAGTGTAATGTTGGTGTAGTAATCAGCGTTCTCTAGGGAAACAGAATCAACAGGAGATAAGATCCTCATGAAGGTCCTTGATGAGCTCCCAGGAGACGTTGGCTGTCCAAAGACGAGCTGGGAAATTCTCTCCAAATGCTGAAATCACTTCCCCTTTTAGGTATTCAACTGAGATGTAATCAGCCATCTATGCAGTAAACTCATTTATGACTAAAGTCCATAAATGTCATTGTATTAGAATTATCCCAGTGCTTGCTTGACCAAACACCTAGGCAGAAATACCTGGCCGAGTTGACACATTAGCCTAACCCATGACAGTCCATCCTTTGTCAAGCTGGCAACCATACACATCACCTTAAACCATACTTAGTCTCTAAGTAACAACAGTAACAGAAATGCATAGATATATTCAACTGCCCTGCATACATCCAGAAACACATTAATTCCCTACAGAATAGGATGCAAGTCTTTGGGTAATATTTATTCTTGAACTTGACATCCTTAAATATTATGACATGAAACTAATACAATTTGTCATATGATAAGGGAAAAGGTTAGGGAAGAAAACAAAGGTATTCATTTTATGTACATATACAATCATACTAATAGCAAAACAAGGAAGAAAGATTCATGACCATTACAGTTCTCGTTTCTGTAACTGGTCATATGGTCGAAGTTCGTATTTATCACTACCTTTTTCCGCTACCCATTCCAACTTTCCTTTAACCTCAGCTGGCCATGGTTCTTTGCCTGGTGGGGTGACCAGAACTTTCATTCCTGAAGCTTCTGGGCTATTGTTAGTTTTGCTTGGATTGGGTTGTTGCAATTTTTCATTGACGCTATCACAAGAAATGGCAGTTTTAAGAGACGCCCTAGAGGATCTCCTGTATTCCAGGCAAACTCTTCTTTACCCTCATTATGTAGATGCAGTCCCATTTCCCCTTGATAGTTAGGATCAATCACCCCAGCCAGTACAGTAATTCCCTCTTTGCCTGTTGATTCAGAGGTAATAGGAGGTCCAAACTCCCTGGGGCAGGCCAGAAGCTGGGCAGTGCAGGCTTTAGTTTGGCTGGTACCTACCTCAGCCAAAGGTCCAGACTCCATGGTGCAGGCTGGAGGCTGAGTTATACAAGGCTGACAAAGTGTGGTCTCCACAGGGCAAGCCATCACAGGTTTATCTGGCAAAGTCTTAGCAGAATTTAGGGTTCCAATGTCCCCACTGATATTATCATCATCCCATATGTCTCCATCCCAATCCCCAAGATTCTACTCCTTTCCAATCAATGCCTTAACTTTAACCTCAACTGAGAGGTTGAGATTTTACCTTCCTTCATAACTCTGCTACTCGTAAAATGATAGTCTGAGTCTGGTTTTCAGAGATCTCAAGTCTGTGGCTGCATGAAACAAGAGAACACGTAGAAACTTTCACATCATTCATGTGGTATTTAAGTTGCAAATTTGAAGCTCAACTGTTTCTTTTGTATCTGTATTCAGAGTATCTAGGAGGAGCCAGGCAACATCATTGTACCTTTTGACTCCACAAAACTCTGTTAAGGTGTTGAAAACACTCTCACCCAGATCCTTGCCTCTTATGAGCATGGAAGTAGAGGAATCCATATCTCCATTACCAACTCATGCCATGGACTGTTAGTGGTCTCTTCATTATTGGAAAGGGAGTCATTAGTACCCCTGAGTTCAATTAGAGTAGAAAGCCAATTGCAAAACTTGCAGAACCACTTCAGAAATCCCATTTTTAAGATTCTGTTTCTCAAGAACCACTCCTGGTACCAAGCTTTATTAAGCAGGGTTTTCTAGGGACACAGAACCAACAGGAAATATCTGTAAATGGTATGAGATTTTATAAAATTCCCTCACGTGACCATGGGAATACACAAGGCAGGCTGCAAACCAGGGGTTCCGTTGAAGGTCCGATGAAGGTCCTTTATGAGCTGTCCAAAGATGAGGTCTCTGAATGCTGAAATCACTTCCCCTTGTAAGGCACTCAACTGATTGGATAAAACATCACTCATTGCTGATGTTGAATCTTCCTGGTTGAATGTAGCTGTAACCAGCCACCTATGCAGTAAACTCACTGATGACTAAAGTCCATAAATGTCTTTGTATTACAATTAACCCAGTGCTTGCTTGACCAAACAGCTGGGCACAATTACCTGGCCAAGTTGACACATTAGCCTAACCATCACAGTTGGGTTGCAAAAGAATTAGGGAGTGATGAGTTTGGGGTATTTATTAACTTTTATTTAATAATGCAATTTTATTGTATCTTTATATAATTTAATTTTTTAATGAATGTGGTTAAGAATCAACTCACAAAATTACTGAAAATTTAATAATAAACTCTTGCAAGGCAAAATGAGCCTAGTCCAGCACTCCACTGTTATTTCCTGCTTTGGATTCATTGGCCTTCCTGAATGTTAGGATTAGTGTCTTTCAACAGTTCTGGAAATTTCCAAACCATTATCTGTTCAGATGTTCTTTCAAACTGATCTTGTCTTGTTTCTTAATTATACTTTTGATACCTTCTTTTTTTTATTTAAGCATATTATACTTACTTTATGTTCTCTGATAATTCCTGTATCTGTAATCTTTGCAAGTGTAATTTCACTGTTTATTTCTTCTTCAGTTTCTTGCTCAAAGTGACTTATTTCCTTATGTTTTTGTTATTTGTATTTGTGTACTCATATTAATTGGACCATTATCTGTGGGAATTCTTTGAGGATTTAAGTTTTGCTTCTCTAGAAATTATCTGATTTGTTTCTGCCAGGCATCTGACAGTAGTACCAAACAAGGACCTTTTAAAAATGAAAATTAAGGTAGTATGCATTTTAGCCCTAAATCTATGTGAGAACAGACTTGTCGTTAGGAGTTCTCAGAGGAGACGTTTTCTCTTCTCTTCTCTTCTCTTCTCTTCTCTTCTCTTCTCTTCTCTTCTCTTCTCTTCTCTTCTCTTCTCTTCTCTTCTCTCTTCTGCCCAGGGTCAAGGAGGCAGGTTAGTATCCTCATAAGTCTTCCTGTAGTGGTAATATATATATATATATATTTTTTTTTTTTTTTAATTCACACAATGAATATGTAATTTTTTAAAAATACCAGATTTTTTCAGAAGTCTTTGATCTCATTCCCCAAATTTCTCTCTTGCTTCCCAAGCATGATCCATTAAACCCAAATCTAGACTACCAGCGGTGGATAGATAACCCTGGAAAATTGCTGTCTTCAGTGCTCACCCACCTCACTGGATTAGCGCTTTGTTCTAGCCTTTACTTTTTCCCCAAACCTGCCGTTCAAAACAGTGATGGTTATTATATTTCTAGCCATCATATTTAAAATATTTCATGCCAGAAATGTTTCTCTAGACATCTAGTCTGCCATATTGCTGGTTAACATCTTTAGGGCCTGAATTGAGAATTGGACTCAAGTGGAGAAGCATAGGAGGGAGGGAAACCAACTAACAGCCTGTTGCAATAGTTCAAGCTAAACATAATAAAGACCTGGACTAAGGCAGTTGCAACAGGGGGTGAGAGAAGAAGCTGAAGGAAAGAGAGCTCTCTGAGTGGAATTGACATAGAAGGTGGGTGAGAGAAAGTGTGAATCGAAGACGACTCCTAGGTCTCTAGCCCCTAATTTTGACTTGTCAGAAATGCCATTGACAAAAATCAGGTTAACTACCCTCCAAATTGAACCCGAATGGAATCTATATTTAATGTGCCTTAAAATCCTGTTCAATGTTTTTAATGTTTTTACAGGCATGGAAGGAAGAACAAGACCGATTAGCAGAAGAGGAACGCTTGAGGGAAGAAAAAAAAGCAGAAAAGAAGAGTAAGGAATCTGGTAAAAAGAAAGGCAAGGACTTTAAGGTAGAGAGAGAAGACAGTAAAATTTTGAAGAAGAAATCTTCTTTCAAGGAGAAAAGTAAAGAAGAGCAAATAAAGTTGCCAGAACTCACAGATGAATCCCCTCCACAGCCAGAGCCTGAAGTAGTTTACCCGGTAAAATCAGTTTTCTAAACAGCCTCTTTAGGCCATTCGTAATAGTTTTGGGCAAAACATAGTTTCTGTGGAAACACATAAGGCTCTCTTGTCTTCCCGGCCGCAACAGAAGGCTTTGGGATTTCTTCTTGTGTCTCTGAGCTTGACCTGAGTGCCTCCATCTTCTATGTAGACCACTTCCTTGTAGCCAATCATGAAGACAGAAACACTCAGTCCGATTTTTCCTGAATGCCTTGAAGCATAAAGTCATTCATTTAGGTTTATGTAAATGAACAACCATGATAGGTTAACACAGATACAGAGTTTGGCTCTATCTATCTCAGATGCTAAGACTCAGATGATAGTTCATTCAGTTGCCTATCCAAGTCTATAGCTTATCTGCTTCTTTAAAACCTTCCCCCTACCAATCTTTCCCTCAGGTCCTATTATAGTGAAACCATAGTGAGAGGGGAAAAAAAAAAAAACAACAACGAAAGGCAATGTAACAGCCCCTGTCCTTTTTATCTATCAGTCTTAGCCAGTGGTTCTCAAGCTTTAGCACACATTAGAATCACCTGAAAGGTTTTTTAAACACAGATTGCTGGCCCCTGGCCCCCAGAATTTCTGATTCAGTAACTCTGGTGTGGGGCCAGAGAATTTGCCTTTCTGACAAGTTCCCAGGTGAAGCCACAGCAAGAAAACCTGAGCTGTAAGCTCCCTTCTTCCTTTCTGCCTCTCAGAAATATCTCCATGTCTTCCCAGCCCAGTGCCTCCTCTCTTCTTCCTATTCTTTTTAAAAATCAGAAATTAATAAAATAACAAGCTCTATTAGCAACGTTTTAGTAAAAATTTCCTTTAATGTATGACCTCCTAAAGTGTAAAGTGTCTGTATCCCTCAAAAATCATAGTTCACCATATTTTTAAAGCAATTTTATTGAGATATATTCACATACCATACAAACAATTCACTTTAAACAGAAAATTAACCTCCAATTACACAGAAATTGATTTCTCCTCACAATGCTTTGGCAGTAGGATGATTTGACATGGATTGGGGAATGAGAAGCTCTAGTACACAAAGTTTAAAACTGTGGCCCTCCCTTAGTTCTGCCTGTCTTTGTAAGGCCACAGGACGTACGAAAGTTCACCTGGAGACCGGCCTCATGGGTCTACAAAGTGACAGGCAAATTATTTAGCAGAAATTAAGCTATGGCAACTTTAAGTGGCTAACACTGGTGCGTTCATTTTTGTCAACTGCAATTCCACACTCAAGTTTTCTTGGTGTTTTCTTTTCTAGTTTCGAGGATATAACATGGGAGATATACCCGTCCAAATCTCAGGGACAAACTGCTATCTGTATCCTTCAGATGGAGGGCAGATTGAAGTAGAAAAGACATCGTTTATAAAAGGTACATTTTGAAAGCAGATGGTTGATGGCTTGAAAGATATTGCCCCATTGCAGACAAGCATGGGACCCCGAAGCTATTCCTGAGTGTGATGGGTGAGAGTCGGGATGCACCCAATACAATTCACGTAGGCTCACATTCAGCATTTTCAGACGTCACCTTCTTCTATAACTGACTCAATAGAACCAATTGAGAGTTTAGCTGGGACATCCTAATATTACCATACCAGTGGTTAAATATTAAAACCTTTCCATGCTTTAGGCAGAGTATAATAGTAATGGCAATAAGCAGGATAATTAATTAATAATATTAATTACAACATATTTTGTTATTTCAGAAACTAAGCATGTACTATGAATTTAGAGCATTTTTCTGGTTTGGGCTCTGGAGCACAGAACTTGGGGACCTACTGCAGATATCCAGTTATTCTAGCTATAGAGAAATTGCCTCTGATTTCAGAAGTCCATAAGTGGAACAAGGGTCTGTCAGATAAACTGACGAGGACCTAGTCTGGAAAACTACTAAAAGCCACAATTTATTCTTCCTAAGGGAAGACCTGGGCTCTAGGGAGGCTGTCCAGAGCATCTTGCAAGGCATATCTTTTCATTGTGCCTTAAAGATCCTTCAACTGGGTTTGAAGAGCTCTACTTTATTTGACAGTCTATCATCTGATGGGGGCAATGGTCTCTTACAGCTGGAAAGGGGTCACCGTGGAAAGAATGTAGTGAGGACCCTGTTTAATGGCCAGAAGATTATATACCCCAGCAAGGCACAGCATGGGCTCCCCCGTCCCCAGCTCTCCCCTCCTTCTGTATCCTTATGTTTATCTGCTCCTCACTTGCTAGGGCACATTGAATCTCCAAGAGTTCCCAAACTCACACCCCATGGTAGGAACCACTATTTGTACTTGCGTTCCTACTTTATGTCCTCCCTCCCTTTCTTTCTCTCTTTCTCTCTTTCTGTTATTATCAATAAAGGGTAATCAATTCAATGAGGAAATCATTGCAAGGGTGAGCTGCTAATCCTTATGTGAAATCTTGGCTCAAGTCGGGGCATCATTAGATTTTAACAGCCACGTCAAACAAAAGTTCATGTCAATGATTTTTAAAACAAAAGATTTGGAAGTTATTAAAATTATTTAAAGAATGTTTGTGGTACAACTTAAATCATTTGCTAAATAGTTTTATATGTTTGTTTAAACTTGAAAGAATTTTCATGTATATATTGATATGTATACATTGATATGTATATATTTATATTGCCCTATGTTTAATATTATTTAATATTTTGATTATCACCCCAGGATATCAGGTACCATTAGTGGCAACTAAATATGTAGCTCAGAATCACATAACTGAGGAGAGTACTGAACTCATGTTTTTAAATTCTATATTCTGTTTTATATAACTAATCCTCACTCTTATTAAGAGTCATATATGCATGCAGTGTATATAAGTTTCAGATGGTTAGTAGTAAATACTGTATTTTCATCCTACCAGTACTATCAATTTTAAAAGATGGTCACTCAGTCAAAACTGGAAAAATAAGCTAGTTATAAAAGAAAAAATGCTGAGCGAGGAAATGAAAGAAAAATGTGTCAAAATTCCATGAGAGTGGATTGTTAGGAAATTCATATCTGTCTCTGCTATCAAAAATAACTCGTGTAATTAACATTTATGTAATTCTTTATAAATTGTAAAACCCATTCACATTAATTATCTCATTTGATTACTCAGCAAAGTGATTATCCTAGTACATTATATCTGTATATCCTTGTACTTTATCAGTTTATTTTCTCTTCTAATAGATTGGCTTATGTAATTTGATTTGAGATGTGATTAGAAGGCCTAAAAATATCTTCCTAACCCACCTGCCACTTCCTCATGGAATCCCACCCTCACTTTATTCTTTTGGGCATCCTTGTATAAATAATGTTGGCATCCCTAGGTAGTTCCATTACCTGGGTTAAATGCTGTGCTGCACTATTGGAACCTCATGTCAAAGAGGTTATCTTGGCATCATTATCAGCCTGTCTTCTATTCCATGATCATTCCTCAGGCCCAACTTTTATCAAAGTGAAAGTGAGTAAGGACAAGCACAATTTTATGATTCATTTAAAAGATCCTAAAGAAATTGTGAAAAGGGAAAGCAAAGAAGAGAATTCTTCAGAAGAAGAAGAGAAAGAAGAAAAACACGAGGAACCAAAGCCTGAAACAGGTAAGCAGCTGCATCTTTGTGCAGCGGAGGGTAAGGCTTAAGCAACAGGCAGGCAGACTCATTCAGCTGGCAGAAACATGCGTGCATCCCTTGCACAAAGCACGTGGGGTTTTTCTGAAGCGTTTTGCCATTCTGCTTATATACATTTTCCCTAATGCAATGTGTAGCACAGCCCTGTATATGGTGGGCCACTTCCCTGGTTTTGCTCCCACTGGACACCCAGCTCTTGATTCCAATTGGCCTGCAGAGTCAACCCAGCTAGAATATCTTTATGTAGAGATACTGAGTTTGCAATGTACATCCAGACCTTAACTTTGATTTATGCCCTTGTACCAAGCAGCCTCTAGAACTCAGGTCCTCATTGATTGATTCCTACAGATGGTTTAGCTTTTCTCCAATATTCTTTGCAAATGATGGGGTTTCTTTCTACATTCTCTCTATCATTTAGTTCTCTCTGTATCACCAAATTGCATAGGTTGCAAGGATAAGGGGGAAATTATAAATTTGGCCATGAGAGTCTCTACCTGCTTAGAGATGAGAGCTGCAAGTGGGTTTCCCATCATGAAACTTCCTGGGTAGCACCATTTAGCATCCTGTGTAAATTAAGTGCTCCTTGCCCCATGTGGTATTGGTTATACCTGCAAAAGGAAATTAGTTTATTATTAAAACATTTTGGACTCAACGTTAGTGGTAAGATCAATAACTAAGTCACAATTATAAGTTTAATTACAGTGACAATATTTCCAAAACCAAGATAGGAACACAATGTCTGATGAGCATAAAAGTACCCAAGAACTTTGCCAACAGAAAATTTCATATTACATCTCTTTGTTTTACCTGATATGAAAATAAAAAATTATTAAAAATTAGGAAACAGAAATATTTGAAGGTTAACAGTGGCCCATAATTATACCACTCCAGTGATAACTACTGTCCTAATTAGTGAATTTTTCACTTTATCACAAGCCTTTTTAAGTTCATTATTCTTTGAAAACAAGCTTTTTAATGTATTCATAATATTTCATTGGTGTGTATATATATATCACAATTTACTTAGTCATTTCTCTTTTTTGAATATTTAGGTGATTTCCAGTTTTTAACACATTCCCAGGCTTCTTTTCTTTATCATTTTACCTTTAATTATTTCAAGAGTCAGCCAGCTATGGCCCATGAATTAAGAATAGTCTTTACATTTGTAAGCCTGCTTAAAATTTTAAAACGCAAAGAATATGTATCAGTGACCATATGTGGCCTGCAAAGCCTAAAGTATTTACTATTTGGCCCTTAACAGAAAAAAAATTTGCCAACTTCTTATCTAGATGAATCTACAGACAAGGGAGAGAGATGGAAAGAGAAAGAGAGCAATGTTCAATGCCTACTACTGCTTTATTTCTTCTTCTTCTTTCCCATTTTATAAATGTTTCCATTCTAGTTTATTTATTATTTGTTTAGTTTTATTAAGTTTTATCCTCATATGGAACATATGATGATACTCTCTCTCAATGGTTGCATATCCTGGATATTCTTTTGGCCAACACTGCTGTATATAGGATCCTTGGGTTGTTTTCTTAAATCTCTCTAGTTTGTAGTTGCTATTGCACTGTCTTTGAGTGTCTAGTTTGAAATTCAATGAGCCATTTTAATCTGAGAACCCAGCTCTAGCTTCAGCTCAAGGAAATTTTCTTGTCTTATTAATTTAATTTTTGCTCTTCTCCATTTCTTTTTAATCTTCTGGAATGCCCATAATTCATATAAATTTATTCTCCAAATCTTTTATATCTTCTTTCTGTTTAAATGTTTGATGTGGGTTTTGAGATACCATTTTCACCTGATTTTCCAAGAAAATCATTTAAATCTCAAAAATGATATATTTCCACTCAATTCTTCTACTGAACACTGAAGTTTGGTTAGGGAAGCATGATTTTAAATTTCCAAAGGTGCCTTTTAAAAATATCCCTATGTGCTTTTTTTGAAATTTTTAAAAAAATTTATTGAAGTATATCACTCATACATAAACATACAAACATACATAAACAATAAGTATATAGTAATAGTTGTGAACTTACAAAACAAACATACATAACATCACACAGGGCTCTCATACCTCACTCTACCACCAATACCTTGGATTGTTGTGAAACATTTTTAACTAATGATTAAAGAGCACCCTCAAAATATTACTACTAACCAAAGTATCTTACATTAGGTGTATTTTCCCCCAACCCACCTTTTTATTGTTTTTCATATCATTTATACATGAACATACATAAACAAGTGTATAGTAAAAGTTGTGAACTTAAAAAGCAAACATGCATAACATCTTACAGGGGTCCCATACATCAACCCACCACCAACACCTTGCATTCTTGTGAGACATTTGTTACAAATTATGAAAGAATGTCATCAAAATCGTACCACTAACTATAGTCCATATCTTACATTGGGTGTATTTTTCCCCCAACCCACCGTATGATTATTTTTTAAAATACATTTTTATTACAGAAGTTGTGAACTTATAAAACACTCATGCACATATGCAGAATTCCCATACAACACCCCTCTATCAACACACCACACTGTGATGGAACATTTGTTACAGATTATGAGATAATATCGTCAGACTATTACCACTAACTATGGTCCATAACATACATTGGCACACTTTTTCCATACTCCCCCATCATCAACACAATACATTTTTAGCATAGATGCATGAATATTACAATATTGTGTTAACCACAGGCCATAGGTCACTCCAGTTGTATTTTTCCCATGCTTCTCCACATTCCCACCACCCTTCAATAGTGATGTACATCTACTCTAGGTCACAAAGGACACTTGCATCTGTACCATCATCCACAACCCTCTGGGTTTACTGTATTATTCAGTCCATAGATTATTCTCTAGCTTTCTTTCATTTGACATATATACCCTAGATGACCCTTTCCAGCTATTCCCATTTATAAACCAGCTGTTACTCACTATAATGTGTTACCATCAACTCTATTCATTTCTACACTTTTACAGTAAAGTTAATTAAAACTTCTGCGTACATTAAACATCAGTAGTCCATCTCAGTCCTCCTCTTATTTCCTTTAAAAATCCACCACCTACCACCAGGTCTTGAAGATGTTTTCCGATATTTTCTTTTAGAAGATTTATGGTTCTTGCTTTGTATTTAGGTTTTGGATCCATTTTGAGTTAATTTTTGTGTAAGGTGTGAGATAGGGATCCTCTCTATGGATATCCAGTTCTCTCAGCACCATTTGTTGAATGGACTGTTCTGACTGAGCTGGGTGGGTTTGAGAGCCTTGCCAAAAAGCATTTCACCATAGATGTGAGGGTCTGTTTCTGAACCATCAGTTCAGTTCCATTGGTCTATGTGTCTGTCTTTATGCCAGTACCATGCTGTTTTTACCACTGTAGCTAGGTAATATGATTTAAAGTCCAAAAGTGAGAGTCCTCCAACTTTTCTTTTCCTTTTTAAGATGTTTCTGGCTATTTGGGACCCCTTGCCCTTCCAAATAAATTTGATAATCAAGTTTTCCATTTATTTAAAAATTTTGGTAGAATATTTATCAGGATTGCATTGAATCTGTATATCACTTTGGGTAGAATTGACATCTTAATGATATTTAGTTTTCTAATCTGTGAGCATGGAATGTTCTCCCAATTATTTAGGTCTTTTTTCATTTCTTTTAACAATGCATTGTAGCTTTCTGAATACAAGTGCTTTACATCCTTGGTTAAATTTGTTCCTAAATAGTTGATTCTTTTAGCCACTACTGTAAATGGAATTTTTTTTCCTGGCTTCCTCCTCAGATTATGTATTACTAGTGTATTTTAAAGTCTATTTCATCTGATATAAGTATAGCTACCCTGGCATTTTGTTTTGTTTTGTTTTTCTTTTCTTGGTTACTGCATGCATGGAATATCTTTTTCCAGCCTTTCACTTTGAATCTATTGATATCCTTGGGTCTAAAGTTGAGTCTCATGCAGACAGCATATAGGTGGCTCATATTTTCTTATCCATTCTGCCAGTCTGTGTCTTTTGATTGGGGAGTTTAATCCATTAACATTTAATGTTATTACTGTAAAGGCATTTTCTTATTTCACCCATTTTGTCCTTTGGGTTTTATCTGTCATATTTTATTTTCACCATTCTTTTGAGAGTTTTAGTTACTTTTACTGATATAATCTTCATTTCTAGACTCTCTTCCAAGCCTCTCTCTCCTGTCTTTTCTTTTCAAACTATAGCATATCCTTTAGTATTTCCTGCAAAGTCGGTCTCTTGGTTAGAAACTCTCTCAGTCTCTTTTTATCTGTGAATATTCTAAACTCACCCTCATTTATGAAAGATAATCTTGCCAGATATAAGATTCTTGGCTGGAAGTTTTTCTCTAACAGTATCTTAAATATATCATACCTCTGGTCTCTTGCCTCCATGGTTTCTGATGAGAAATTGGCATTTAATCTTATTGGGTATTCCTTTTATGTTATGCATTGCTTTTCTCTTGTGCTCTCAGAATTCTCTTTTTGTCTTTGATATTTGACATTCTGACTAGTATGTGTCTCGGAGTTGGTCTATTTGGATTTATTCGGATGGGAGTACATTGTGCTTCTTGGACATGGATATCTATGTACTTCAATAGGATTGGAAAATTTTTTACCATTATTTCTTCAAATATTCCTTCTGCCCCTTTTCCCTTCTCTTCTCCTTCTGGTACACCCATGACATGTATGGTTGCATGTCTCTTGCTGTTTAGTTCCCTGAGACTTTGTTCAATTTTTTCCATTCTTTTCTTCATCTGTTCTTTTGTGTGTTCACTTTCAGAGGCCATTTCTTCAAGTGCACCAATCCTTTCTTCTGCCTCCTCAAATCTGCTGTTATATGATTCCAGTGTATTTTTTATTTCATTTATTGCGCCTTTCATTCCCATAAGATCTGCTATTTTTTATGTATGCTTTCAAATTCTTCTTTGTGCTCATCCAATGTCTTCTTAATATCCTTTATCTCTTTAGCCATCTCATTGAATTTATTAAGGAGATATGTTTGAACGTCTATGATTAGTTGTCTCAACTCCTTTATGTCATCTGGAGGCTTATCTTTTCCCTTTAACTGGGCCATATCTTCCTGTTTCTTGGTATAGATTGTAATTTTTTGTTGGTATCTTGACATCTGGCTTACTAGATGTATTTATTCTGGGTGCAGTTTCTCTTTAGTTTAGGGCTTTCTTGCCCTTCCTCCCTTGCTGGTTGTGTAGTAGGAGCCAAGGATGTAATTGGTGCTGTAAGCTGTGGAGGCTCAAGCTGCCCTCACTGCCCCAGGGACTAATGAACCTTCTCCCAACTTTCTCCTTTGCCAGGAGTAGGGACAGAGCCACAGCCGTGTGTAATAATCCAAGTCATGCAGGCCTAGACTGTAGTTGCCCAGAAAGACTGATGAAGCTTCAGGCCCCTTCCTCCCCTGCCTGGAGTGGGGATGGAACTGCAGGTATGAGCAGCAATCCATGTCCTGCAGGTCCAAAATGACTGCAGTTGCCCCAGTAGAGTTCAGATTATTCAGTCTGTGCCAGCCGAATGTACCTGCAGTTACCCAGAGGGGCTGGTACAGGGCCTGCCAGCCTCCTCTCTGCCAGAGGTGTGGCTGAAGCCTAAGCTAGGGCTGCAGTCCAATCTGGGTGAAAGAAGCCAGTCCCTACCATCACTGTGATTCTCAGTCAGCCCCACTTCCCCTTATGCCAGGGATGAGTCAAAATTGCGGCTACCAGCCTCTTTCTGACTTGGACAGTTTCCAACTTTAGCTGTTCTTAGGGTTACAGTCTAGCCAGCTGAATTTGCTAATCAGTAGCGGAAGTCAGTGGCCAACCGTCCCTTTCTTCCCCTGTTTTTGGGAAGTGGAGCTTCCAATTCCAGCAGCAGAATAGCTCCCGAGGTGGCATGTGCCTCCAGTGGAGGACAGGCACTGGCCTCTGCAGCGTGGAGGGCTCTACTTATGAATCTTCTCTGCAGATGGGCAGTCTCTTCCTTCATCCTTTCAAGGATTTTGCAGGATATTCTTCTGGTCTCCTGGAGCCCCCAAACAGGTGCTTTAGTTAGCTCTGGGTGATTGCTAACTGCCCTATAGCATGAGCTGACTCTTGGAGCTCTTTACTCTGCTGCCATCTTGCTGGTAGTCTCCCCTATATGCTTTTTTAAAAATTCAAGTGTTCATCTATCCCTTCCAAAACTTCTATTTTACTGAGCATGTGTTCTTGTTTGTTTTATTTTGTTTCATGACAAATATTCCTCTCTAATCACTGGGCCCCTTGAAATTGGTTGTTTGAAAATGCTTTCCCTCAAGATGTGCCAATATACCTTCTTATTAATAACTATTAATGAAGGTGCCTATTTCCTTGCACGCTGATCAATACTAAATATTGGTCATTTGTATTTCCTCATCTAAAAATTAACTCTTCATGGGGTCAGAATATAGATAATTCTGATAATAGAGGGAATGCTGCATTGTAAATAAAACAACAAAATGAAATTCATAAATGTGTCAGAAATACCTTAAGAATGCACATTTTAACATATTTTGCTTTTAAATTATGTTTGACTGAAACAATTTTTAAATATGTTTTAAAAGATAAGGCATTTTAAATGTGGAGATTTTAGAATGTATTATAAAATATGGGGAAATTCAGATGGAATTGGTTTCAGTTTTAAAACTCTGGTAGATAACCTACCAGATGAATAATCTACATATGGCTGTGCCATCAGCCAGTTTATTTCCTGTCTTTCTTTTAACCTAATGCCCTTAAACAAACCTCCTGTTCTCATCTTTGTGACTCTACCTATCTCTATTAGCCCAGAGAGTACCATAAGGGCTAAACCAATTATTCTAAAATTGATCATGGTAGACCAGTTGGTAGACCAGTTTTGGTAACAAAGTACCACAAACTTGGTGACTTAAAACAACAGAATCTTATTCTCTTTCTGTTCTGGAGGCTAGAGGTCCAAAATCAAGACATTGGCAGGGCCATGCTTTCTCAAAAACCTCTAGGGGAGGAGGCATCTTTCTACTTCAAGCTTCTGGTAGTCCCAGGCACTCCTGGGCTTGTGGCAACATAAATCCAATCTCTGCCGCCATCTTCACATGTCCATCTTCCCTCTGGTCTCTGTCTTTGTGTCTTAATTTCTCTCTTCTTATAGGGACACTGGTCATTTGGATTAGAGTTCACCCTAATCCAGTGTGACCTCATTTTAACTAGTAACATCTGCAAAGACTTGTCCCTCCAAGTAAGGTCACAGTCACAGGTCCAGAGTGGACATGAATTTGGGGGAGACAGTATTTGGCCCAGTCCAATCCCCATTCCCAGGCTTCCCACAGAGTTTTGCTCACATTTCTATTTTAATAAAATGAAAGTGTCCTTGATTCGCTTTTGTCTTTTGTCTCAGATGCTGGGATTAAAGCTGTCAGCAAGTTTGGATCTTTTTCTGCCACCTTGGAAAATGGAATCTGCCTCTCGATAAGTTACTACGGGCCAGGTGGAATGGCACCAGGTGAAATAAACCCAGCAGAAAGGATAAATGTATTCCTTGGCCAGGGGTACCTGCCCACCCTCAATCTGCTCATTCATCCATAAACATGTTCTGATTTTTACACTCCTTGTAGTTTTTCCCGTAGGAGGGTGAGGAGGGGATATAAGAATATGTATGTGTATGTATCCCTCTCTGTGCATGTGTGTATATAAAATCTCTCATATATATAAATAACGGTGCTTTGAAATATTAGACTTCATGTAGCCTAGATATATATAATCTTATATATCAATCATAAAAACACATAGAGTATTCCAATTATGTTTATTAACAAGCACATGAAAATAAACCTGTTAATTGGTGCCCAATAAAGCATGATTTATCAAGGAATTCTTTTGGTTTTCTACAGAATAAATTTTTTTATGAATCCTGCAATTATGGAACTACTACATGTGTTTCAAGACATTAGTCTTAAAGGAGCCATTCATTGGATATCTTGAAGGATTTCTCTTCCCTGCTTTTAATAAACACAAACTCCAACTGGAAGCTATTTTCTTTCAACCCACAAAATAATATGCCATTTTACAGAGAAGCAATTAGGAAATCTTGTGGGTTCCCATGTGTTTTAGAGTGATCTGACCGCAAAACACACACACACACACACACACACACTCACATGCAAAAAAAAAATTACAAAATCAAAAGGTAATCCTATGCTATATAGCCTTAAAACTATAATGAATCATTTATGTGTTAGTGTAGGTTATGGGATCTGTTTGTCTTACCACGTAGTTCCTTTTAGGCAGAGGCAATATTCCCATGGATCATATAATCTTGATTCTCACCTTTTACCAAATACACCATACTACAGTGAGTTAGAGAGCCCATTAAATTTATTTATATTTTGGTTTTATTTAGGGTTTCATCTTTTAATTTTGTGTTTGATTTGTTTCAAACCAGCAATTGGAGAAGTCACTTAATGCCTAACAGAGTCTTTATTAAAATCCATTAACACCACACCACCACTAAGAAATCCTACCTCCTCTGAGCATAGGTTATCATTATTTTAGAATAAGACATTTATATCTTACTCTCTATCAAATATATTACTCCTATTCCTAAGTGATTTATTCTTGATTTAATCCTTAAGTTAATATGTGATCATTCCATTTAAAATAAATGTTCCTAATTTTAGGTTATGATTTCTTCATTTGAAAATGTTTATAATATAGATAATAAATAATGTTTTACTATCTGAGTATTTTTCTCAAAGTTGAATGCATAAATCTTTTAAAATATATATTATAAATCCCTTACAGATACACATAGTACTAATATTTAAGTACATTTATCTGCTCATTGCAAAACAAATTTCCAATTCAATTCTCCCATTTAATTGGGTATATACTGCTAAAGATAGTTTAAGGCAGGAATATATGATACAGTCATAAAAAAGGTAAAAACACAAAGAAATCCAATCAAATTTTTCAACACTGGTTTATGTCTTCTTGCTAAATATGAATGCTTGATTTACTTGTTTTCCTCTTTTTCTGCTTACAGAGGATAAGGATCCTAATTTGGAAGCAATGTTGAATATCCCTTCAGTTCATAATCCAACTGTGATTCCTATTATAGTGACTGTTCCTCAGGGAAAAGGAAAAGGGAAACCAAAAGGCAAAGAAAAACCCAAAGAATCTCTTAAAGAAGAGGAGCACCCAAAAGAAGAAGAGAAAAAGGTGAATGAATCTTGCCATAGATTTCCAAACTGGTTTCTGCCTCAATGTTAACTTTTAAAAAATCATGGGTATGTCAGCAGGGATATTACAGTATATACATTATATTGTGCCAATGTATTAACATTATCCTTTTAGTTTCAATTTTGAATGAACAAGAAAAGATTGGGACACAGAAGTTGGATTCTCGCTCCAGGAAGCATTTCATCATATACAAACTGTCCTCAGGTTATTCATTCTAAGCTCAGAACAACTAGTTCAACCTTTTTCTATTCTGGTTCTTTGGTAGTCTTGGCTTTTGATTGACCAAGTTTCTACCATTTCTTATTTTTAATATTTTATTTATCTCCACTGATATTTAAAAAAAAACAACTGGAAAAGAAGGATCTAGAGCTAAACAATGGAAACACTTCCATTTGGTAGACTTGGCTTTAGATATTTATGTGCTGAAAACCAGAAAGATTAGGGACAAGCCATCACACTTCACTCTGGTCTAAGACCAGCCTACCTTCTACCTCCAGCCCTCCATCATATACACACACACATGATCACATACACACTCTCTGACTCTAACCATTTTCCTTGTAGAATAGTTCCACCCATCTGCCCCATGGGATCTAAGCCCCCTCTCAATCAGAAGCAGAGAGTGGGCATCACCATTCCAAAATCCTCAAGATTGAGGAATGAACAAACATAAGGGTGGAATGCAACTATGGAATAAAGTAGTCATTATTATTCTATTAATGAAAGAACTTGAAATATTGATATAAAAGCAGTGGTCACCAGAGGTTCTGAGGGAGAGGGAAGAACCAGTGAAACATGGGGCATTTTGGGGACATTGGAATTGTTCTGCATGACATTGCAATGACAGATACAGGCCATTATACCTTTTGTCAAAACCTATAAAATTTGCTGGGCAAAGTGTAAGCAATAATATTAATTATAGTCCATGGTTAGTGGCAATGCTTCAATACGTATTCATCAATTGTAACAAATACACCACACTAATGAAAGATGTTAATGGAGAAAAGTGGGGATGGGCAGGTATATGGGAATCCCCTATATTAACAGTGTAACATTTATGTAATCTAAAGCATCTTTAAAAATAATAATAATAAATTAGTTTAAAAATAGAGGGCTGTTAAAGGGTCAAGAAATAAACTATTGATCAAATCTTGATTCTCTGGGTATTCACTATTAAAATACAATGTACAAATATTCAACTTCTATAAGAAAAAAAAATGAGTTAAAAAGTGGCCAGGAACCTGGATTTTAGCCTCCAGCCCTTTAAAAGTTATAGACTTTAAATGTTACTTAGCTCCTGCACCATATTTACATGGTTATGCTATATAAGTTTCCTCATGCCAGACCACTTGACCCTTGTTAAGTAAAAGTATTCAATTGTTGAGCAGAATGGCGACAGATAATTCATTTTTAAATAATTAGTTTTACTTATTTATTTGCCTGAAAGTAATTTGGTAGCAAACTAATTGGTTCACCCAACTTTTCCCTTAAATAATGATAATTGATGGTGGGGGGATGATTATTGGTATTGTGTGTAATGATAGGTTTGCTATGATAGATTTATTCATTTCACATAATTTATTAAGCTTTTTCCACTTAATTTTTTTGTTTTTAATTCATTTTCAGCTAATTATTCATATTTTTCCTTGTTAGTGACAAAGAAAAGGAAGAACAATCTAAATGATCAACAACAGAAGACTAGTTAGAATAAACTAAATATCCAAAAGTGAGGCTAACAAAAGAGAACCAATTGGAAAACTTGAAATGATTATTAATAAGAGATTGGTTGGAAGTAACTGAATAACTCATTCTTGTGTACACATAACAAAACAAGGGAATCAGGCATGGTTGGCATAAAATTAGAATTTCTTCAATAGGACACCCAAATTCTCATTAATTTATAAATAATTCCTTTGATTGGGTCTTTTATTTTCTTTTGTTGTTTACATTTACTGCAAGAGCAATACATGGTCATTACAGAAAAATAAGGACATATATCTTACTCGTGTAGTATCTCTAGCATCCAAACTATAAGAATTACACAAAGGCAGTGAGGATGTTGGTTCCCCACACACCCTGTGCTCACGCATACACATCCAAGTGGAAGCATCTTTCGAGGCCTAGTTCAAACCCTAAATTCTCCATGAATCTCTTTCCAGTTATTCTCCTTAAATTTGCTGGCTCCCCTTCCTGAGGAAAGATGGGAAAACCATTGGGTACTATTATTTAACTGTTTCATTGTGCCATTCTACAAGGGGAATATAAACTTCACTGCAGAGGCCACCTAGTTCTGGTCAAGTCCCATCCTAAGTACTCAGTAAGTCCTCGCTTAGTCAAAATAACTCAAGAACTCATTTATAAAATGGCAAGCAATGAGTCACATGCTAAATCATTTACTTTGTAGGAAGAAGCAGAACCAGAACCTGTTTTACAAGAGACTGTTAATGTTCCCACGTTCCAAAACCTAAATGTGTCTTGCCCCAATGGGCTCCTGTTGACCTTCATTGGGCAAGAGTCTACAGGTAAGTTTTATTTGGGTGGAGTGGGGGGACAGGGTGTCAAAAATCATCCACAAAACAGTTGAATCACCATTAAAAATTGTGTATTTGGCTACTTGTGGATAATGAACAATAAGGCTATTTCCAAATAATGATAGTTCAAGGTCACCCAGCTCCTAAGTTTTAGAGCTAATATGCCATTTCTAGGTCAGTGATGGCAAGGCCAGTGCTAGTCACAGGTACAGTAGTTTGCTAGTCTGATCAAAACAAAGGACAGGAAGTACAAAGTATATATAGATAAAGTGCAGTTTAAGTGGGTGAATAAAACCAAAATCAGTCTTCATTTCCAGATATATATAATTTTATAGTGTGTTGTTCATACTGACTTTGCACATGGGTCCTAACCTACTAAGATGTATAAATGAGTAAAAGTAGAAATTCTTTAATTAACCTAATGAACATCCACATGAGCAACTAAACTTGAATATCATTTAAATAGAGACCCACTGTTCCATAGAAATAGGAGATGCAACAAAGAAAGCACTGATTTGAACTGGGACTCAAATTCCAAAGCTCGCCCCAGAATGAACTACATATTTCTAGACCATGTTTTCTCATCTGATACATGTAGTATTTTATCAGGGGTTATTTTCACAACCAAGTATCCCTCCTTTTTTATATTTCCCTTACGTATACCATATTTGAAAAAACAACAATACACCTATGCCTACTTAATTTTTTTCTTTGCCAAACCAAAAGAAAAGAAACTAAAAGATTGTAGTTAACCTATATTGCCCTATCTCAGATCTATTTTGCTTTTCATTAGGCTTTCTGAAATATTAAAGAGAGACCAGTTTCCTCTATTTCAATATCCAAGGATCCTCAGGGGCCAGGTTTTCCATGATGTGCCCCACTGTGCTAAATGGTCAGTAGGGGGTTAAGATGCTATGTGTGTACTGAAAGGAATATTATTTTCAAGTTCAAGGGCATGTTTACTTGCTTGCTAGCTTGTTCCTCTTGCCATACCCCAGGTTAAGGCCTGTTCCATTTCCACCTGTCTTTTTCATTAGTTTCATTCTCTTCCCTGATATTTTCATCTTTCTGTCAGGGTAAATAATGAGGTTGATAATAACTCTACCTGAAACACATAATCATTTTTAAATCTTCCATATGTTAAGAATACCCTTATCCAAATCTGAACATAATTACAACATAAATGACAAAGTAGCAATATCCTCATCAGGATATTGGACACAGGCAGAGAAGGTCATGTGGTGTAAAAAGAAAAGAGCCTAAACTTGAGTTCTTTCCTGGGTGACCCTGGACAGTCCCTCTGTGCCTGAATTTCTTCATTTATAAAATAGCAATATCTACAAAACAGATCTGTTTTAAGTATTAAATGGGAAAATGATTTATAACGTGGAATTCAAACGTTAGTTTTTTTGGTTGTGATAGTGGTGGTTGTATTTTTTAAAAAACAAGATAATACCCATATAATTGAACACTTGGATGAAACGTATAAACTTTAGAAAAAAAAATAAAAATTACCGAATTAGACTAAAAAAAAACCAGAAATGTGTAAAACCTATATTAAATTAGGAAATTAAATCAGAAAGGAAAATTTTCCCCAATGTACTCCCCCTCTCCAAATAAAACTGGAACCAGAAAATTTTATAGGAAAATTTTACCACATTTTCAGAAATGGATATCTGTAACTTATTAACCTTATCTCTGGTAAGGAGTGGATGTAGCTCATGTGGTTGAGCACCTGCTTCTCAATTACAGGGTTCCAGGTTTGATCCTCAGTAACTCCTAAAAACAAACAAACAAATGGAAAAAAAACAGCTCTCATTGAGGAGCAGATGTAGCTCAGTGATTGAGTGCCTGCTTCCCATGTACAAGATCCTGGTTTCAATCTCCAGTACCTCCTTAAAAAAAAAAAAAAACTAAACCTTATCTCT
>JAQZBX010034323.1:0-13393 GCA_029593785.1 Cabassous unicinctus
CTCTACTGCAGGTCAGGAAAGTAGAGCAATGGTGTTTTGAGGAGGAAGTAACTTTTGGGGTTTGTGAATCTATAATTTTACATATAGAAATTGTTAACTGTATGTGTATGTTTCTCTCTGAAAAAGGTCTTTAAAAAAAAAAAAAAAAGATTAAGATAATTTGGGTAAGCCCCAAGATCTATGCTGTTTTTGCTTTGAAAAATACAGGCTTTTGAGATTCCTCCACACGGTTTGTTGTTAAGTCCTAAGGGTATATGATTTTTATAACTAATCAACATTTGTATCATATAACATTTGTATCATGTTTTTATTTCCTATACTTTTTTTTCTTTAAATACAGAATGCTTCATGAATTTGCGTGTCATCCTTGTGCAGGGGCCATGCTAATCTTCTCCGTATCATTTCAATTTTAGTATATGTGCTGCTGAAGTGAGCACAGTTCCTATACTTTTAAAAGTTTCATAATTTAAAAATGGATGCTTATAAAACAATCAGAGAAAAGTTTAGAATTATAATTTTTAAAGTAATAAGATATTACAGTCCCATTACTCCTATCTCCTGACAACTCATTTCCCAAAGGAGCCACATGTGCAGTGCACATCTTTCCTAACTGCTCCATTATTTATAATATTTACAAACAATAAAAAGGTTTCACTAAGATGTAAGTTACCAAGGTGAAGTTCCACCTATCTTGATAATTTAGCAAGTCTTCCTTGCTTGTTTTGGCCCCACCCAAGGACAACCATGGCTATTTATATCTTGTTATTTTTGGAGCACCCACAACAGTGGCTTTGCTGGCCACTCCATCTACTTTTCCATTCATTACTCTCAGACCCATCCTTGCTTTAACCCTTATTACATTCACTGCATCTTACATCCCTTTCTGAAACCTTCTCAACAAAATTAATGAATCCTTGTAACATTTATGTAATCTAAGTATCTTTTTTAAAAAAAATTAATGAATCTTTTTACCTAACTTGTAAGCATTTATTTTTTTTCCATTTCTCCAGCTGTGTAAGTATCTGTCTTTACCTGCATATGAGCTATCTGCATTATATGAACCAATAAATCAAAACATTATATCTTAATGTATGGGCAAGCAGGTTGTGCACTGAAGTGACAGGGTAATGAATGCTTAACTATGAAGATGAATTTATATATTCGTATGTAGTAGGAAAGAAGAGTAGATATAATGCATGCATTTTTCTATGACTGGTGTTCAGGTGATGGTCATCTCCCTTGCTACTTAGTTTTCCCAACTCTGCTCATCCTTAAGGCTCCCTTCCTTTAAAAATATTAAGAAAACTACTTTTCACTACCCTACTGCCTGACTCAGTGCTACATTATCAGCAGAAATATTTAAGTGTGTGCACTAAAACTTCAAGAAAATCTGAGTCAATAAAATAACGTAGTCATTAATTTTCTTTTCTTTGTGGCTAGAAACTCCAAGGGACAATAAACACATTTACAAATACATGATTTTAGAAACACCACATAAATAAATCTTGTATCAAATACCCTAATTTCCTTGATTACTTTAAATGAAGCAATTTGGGGCATTTGAAAACACAGATTAGGAAACTAAATGGAACAAGGTCTTACGGTGATGATTCCAGAACGATGCTATTAGCTTGTGTTGATGATGGAGATCTGTGATGCACAGATACTTCGCTCGGTGAAGTGGAAACCATATGGTCTACCAAATGCCCAACTGACAGTGGTCGCAACCGGGTTCCCTCTTGTGTGAATGCAGAATTTCGACTAAATGAAGAGGGAGAAAATTGGAATAAAAATATGCTTTAATCAGATTTTTTCAAGTTTCTTAATAATACGGTTAACAGAAAGTGGGTGTATGTTTTTAAGACTAACCAAGATTAAGCAGAGTCTCTTACAAAGATGTGTGATCTAAACTGAAACAATAGAGACTGAGAAGCCAGATACCCAAACTATAATCAACAATCTGCTGGAAGGACTTCACCTTGAACTCATTCATTTTTATCTCTACCTTAATATTTCTAGGTTTTAGTCACTATAACTTTGTCTTATTACACAAAATTAAGGGATTAAAACAAATGATTTAGAAATAACTTTTAGTCTGAATTCTTTGTAAATCCTTATAAATGTTTTTATTTCTGGAACTTGCTTTAAATCTTTAGATACAGTACTGAGTACCATATTTCCTCCCCATAAATGACATAGTCACATGAATTATAATAATAGTAATCATTAATTACAATAGGTAACATTTGAGAACTTGCTATGTGCCAGGCATTGTTCTAAACACATACATTGTCTCATTTAACCATTATAACAATACAAGAAAGACACTATTATTATACTTTTGTAGATGAGGAAACTGAGACAAAGAGATTAGTGAATTTGCCCAAAGTTAAAACATATGACTCCAGAGCCTAGGCTCTTCACCACACTATAAAGTCTCTTTAGAATAAAAACAAACAAAACATCAAAAAACTTTTTTCAGATCATGTCTAAAATTGTTTTGTTAATCAGAAAATTTAATCAGACCTATGTCTAATTAATTACTTGAATCATCTGTTTTAAATTTCTTCTGTCTTCTATTGTTAATTGTTTAGTGGTGCTAATAACAAATAGAGAAGTGGGTGGCTGCAAAAAAGGACTAGAAAAAGTTTCTGGATTTTCTTCAAACAATCTGACTACTCTTTTAATATATGCAGTCTTTTATAAGGAAAGATGATTTTGGTAAAATCAACCTGCAAATTAGCAAGATAGAAACTTCTGAATCTATTTTTTCTAGCAGTAAAGACGACACTTACGTATCAGGTAACTATCTGTGAACTAAATTCTTTATTTACATATTTTATTTACGATATGATAAAGTCTACTCTTGGGCTGACAAACATCCCATCAGTGATACAGCTTTTAGAATTGAGTACACTTATTAAACATTAATGTGCATAAAATACTTCTAAAGGAAAACTTCTTCAAATATTCCATACCAAAATTTAAAATTTTATAAATGAGCCTTTTTGGTTAAGTCTGTCCATATACTGATAAACATTTGCTTATCATTATCTTAATTACATACATGTATTACACACGACACATTTGTTAATATCAAATTAAGATAATTAACATCTTTGTTTGGCTAGTACAATTTAATTATTTTATTATCTACACCAAAGCAGACAGCTTTTGTGAGAAATGCTAGACTGAAGTATGTTGAGAGTCAAGTGCTAAGTCACACAGTACTTTTGAGCCAGCTATAGCTAAGCTTGTGGAGATTGGCACTGGAAAACAGGAAATGCTGGAGCAGTGGTTGGAGGCTTAAATAACAAATTCACAATCACTTAGCATTTTTAAGCAGCAATTACTCCCTTAGAAATTCTGTTGGGAATCCACAGGGAAAGGTATTAGGTCAACAACAACCCAAATGAGATTTTAAGTTGACTAACAGACCCCCTGTGTGAGGAAGTGAGGATCCTTGTTCAGTGCCCTATTCTCTATTCCCAGAGGCTACTCCATGCTGTTGTGCAATGAGCTGCAGGATGAGAGAAAATACTGCTTTGGAGTAATAAAAAACATGTATGACAAGAGAGCTGAATTTTACATATCCTGATTTTTAGGCAATGGAAATATGCAGCCGTTAATTTAGAAATTAGGGGGGGGCAGATGTGGCTCAAATGGTTGGGTGTCTGTCTGCCATATGGAGGGACCTGGGTTCGATCCCCGGGACCTCCCGGTAAAATAAAAAAATATATATAGAAGGCGCATGGGCTGCCAGACTCTGTGTGCCAGGCTCTGTGTGTTGGTGAGCTGCCAGGCCCCGGGAGCCTGCAGCAAGATGATGACGTAAAAGGAGAGAGACAAGACGAGATGCTCCGAAAGCTCCGAAAACCAGGAGCCGAGGTGGTGCAGATGGCTAGAACACCTCTCTCCTATATCGGAGGTCTTCAGGATCGAATCCTGGTGAAGACTGGAGGAGGATGATGAGAAGACATGAAACAGACACAGAGAATTGCCCAGCGAATGGACACAAAACAGCAAATGGGGAAGGGGGGGTTTAAAATGGATCAAGTAAATAAATAAATCTTTAAAAAAAAAAATTTAGAAATTAGGAAAATGCACACCTGATGCTGGTCTGTACTTACTGATTAGGTGTTCCAGGTGGAGACCGTGAAGGAAGGCTTTGTGTTTCTAACCTATCATCAGATAGTGAGTGTCTGCTTACTACTTCCCAATCCATTAATTTTCGTGCCAAGGGCTTACTTGGGGATCTGCAGAAATAATTTAAATAAATAAAATGAAAAATGTTTTTTTCTAGATAAGTCAATATAGTGAGTTTACTTACAAGAAATTGGTACATTCAGAGGCTATTTATCAAGTAATTTCCTAAGAAAGTTGACTTGCTTTATATGAAAAAGGAAGGAAAGATAGGCTAGCAAAAGTAGGAAAGAGAAAAGGGAAGAGAGAAAGAAACAGGAAAAGGAAGGAAGGAAGGTGGGCAATGGAGTATTCTGCTACCAAAAGTTTTCTCAGATATTATCAATATCTTAGATAACACCTATTCAATTTATTCTGGAATATATGGAGCTCTAGCTTACCTTGGGATGTATTAAAAACACTTTAGCATATTATCACCTGAATGTCCTTAAATCTAAACCTTGCTTCTCTGCCTCAATGAGGTCAGGGGGAAAATGATGAAAAAAAAAAAGATTATTTTTGGTTATAGTTCATAGAAATCATAGGTGAATTCATCAAAATTCACCACATGAATTTTGATTTACTGTTAGACTTTACAATAATAATAAAGAATTTTTTTTGGAGGGGGGGACGGGGGGGATCCAATTTCTTTATTGTCAGGGTCTCATCCCTGTGGCCTCTCATCTCCAAACTTATAGAAAGATCCCAAGCCTTGGCGTGTCCTGAGACAGGAAGCAGAGTGAGGCAATCTCTGTGCCCTGCTCTATGGCCTGGGCAGTGCAGACAGGGAGGAGCATGGGGAAGGGGAAGGCAGACAGCTCCACCTGGAGAAACGTGGCACTGGCTGGGATGCATGGTAGGAAATAGTGTCTGCTGCCAGCTCTCCTCTGGTACCCACTGGGGGTGGCATCCAGAGGTCAGTGCCCAGCTTGCAGCCTGAGACAGTGCATACCCTTCTCCTCCCATTATTGTATTGATTTCTTAGTTTATCAGGATTTTTTCTTAAAGTTGACAATAATTTTTTCCCCCTCTCATCATGTACCATGTATGCATTTTTGTATAGGTAAAAAAAATTACCAAAGGACCCAAAATATCAAGGCACAGAGTAAATGTAATATTAAATCAGCCAATTATATTGAAAGTTAATTAATGAGATTAGATAGAAAAATTCTAATATTAAGTTTGCAGTTGCACTATCAGCTTAGTATCTCCTTTCCAATATGTTAAATACGTAAAAAGAAATCGACTACATTAAAAAGTATGGTAAAGCTGACTAAAAAGAACTCATTAAAATGTTCTTATATACATACTAGGAAGCATTTAAAATAATGAAAAGCAGGGACCCTAAATCTTAAGTTCTGGCCCTCCATTAGACAAATCACTTAAGTTTCTACATCTAAATATTTAATTTTACTAGTACAATGTATGATCCTTAAATCCTTCCCTACCTCTTGAATTTTATGAGTATCTAACTTTTCATGATTTTTTTAGTATAGTAATTTTATTGAACTATAATTGAAGTTATTTATGAATCCAAACCCCACAAGTATTCTATTGTTTCGGGTATTCATTGACAAAAATTTTTTAGTTTGGCCTAATGACATTTTTAAACTTCAAAACACATGAGCATTTTCCAAAACAATATAATGTTATTAGTAAAAAATAAAAATAAAAAAAAAAAAGACACTGACTCAGATTTCATTTTCCTTAAGTGAATTCAAAGTAATTTAGAGCATGGACATTTCCCATTATCATGAGTTTAAATTACAGGGCTTTTGGACTTAAGACAACTGAAGTGCCATCTATCCAAGCTCCTCATTTTAGTGCAGATATTCATAACAGTTACAATAAAATGAAAATGAAGTACATATGCCACGCTTTGGATTTTTAAAAAAGTAGTAAAGAGTATTAGAAGAAACCTTAACATTTATGACTTTTATTAATACTAAACCTTTCCTCACATATTAGACTACTACTAAATGTAAACTAAAAGAGTTCACTATATAGTCAGGAGATCAACTACTTTCATTTTCTAAGAAAGGGGAAAAAGTCATTTGAAGGAAATAAAAAATCCAACATACTCACCTTGTACAAAGCTTCATAAAATGTTAATGCTGTTAATAGCTGGAAATGCTTTGCATTTAAAAACTAAATTTCAGGATTTTATTTTATTAACAGTTTTAACCTCAGAGACCCACCCACTCAAGCTTGCTGTCTATGTTTCCTGTTGAGTGTGGAAATTTCAGAGAAAAAAATACCACACTGCATCAGTGTGTTTGTAATGTGGTAAATTTATTTTCTGACCATGGCACCTTATTTTTCTGTGGTATGGGTACATTGTTTTGCTCTCTTCTTAGAATATTATTTTATGACTATTGTAAAAATGTGAAAGCAATTCAGAATCATTATATTAGAAAAAGAAAATACAGTAACATTCAATTACTGCTGAAAACAACTATCTTATATGAAAAGTATAAGGAGAAACCATTCCTATCTATTTACATTGCCAACTAAATTCTAAGATATGAACAAGAACCCTAAAATTTTCTAATACTTTAACAAGATAATTTAATCATTGCTAAGCCATTAGAGTATTTTACTAGACATTCATTAGGTCATCACAATAAATACTGATACATTATAAAATTAGGTATGATCATAATATTTATTAACACTTATTATAAAGACAGTCATTTGCATATGGTAATGATCTTAACTTATAAATACACCTATGGTATCATATTAGGACATTATAATACTCCCATAGAACAAGTCACCAAATCACGTTCTGTTTTTAAAAATATTGAGCAAGAAAAACAGTTAACCTTTTAATTAAGAAAAGAATCAGGTTTAAGTATATTGTTACGGTGTAGTTATAACAGTAACCTGAAATAACAGAAAATATTATTCTGATTTTTAACAAGTACTAAAATGGGTATTACAAATAAGTTATAGTACTAGAAACTACAAAAAATACATTTTAAATTAAAACAAGGCCAACAGGAAGTAAATTATTTCTTTCTCAAGAGCAAATGCAAGGAAAACAATTTCAGATTAATACTTTATTGTGCATTTCACTTGTGTGCAGATCTTAGCAGTTTCTAAATTTAAAAAAAAGTATTTAAGACTGTAAAAGGGAGGATTTTAAGTAATTTCAGTAGCTACATCTATCAGGATAGGTATTTCTGTGTTATGACTTTCTTTTTTCTCCTTCTGAAACAAAGAAGCCACTAAATGTGGCTACAAGATTAATATTTAATAGAAAAATATTTACTTTATGAATTTAAAAACAAAATATAATAATAAATCCACTTAGAAACTTTGTTAAACAAATGCTGAAATAAATTATATCATTCAAATTTAAGTAAACCTATCACAGCAAAATGCTATAGCCCTGGCCAGCTGAATCCTCACATCAAGGCATTTTCATTGACTGTTTTCCTGTGGGGTCTTAGGAAGAAGGCAACCCCAGAATGAAGAAATATGCAAATAAATTTTATTATTCAAACACACACACACAAATCTTAAAGATTTGTTTCAAATGTTGATATTCCAAGGAGCTCATAGTATTATTTATTTTTATAAGCATTTCAGTACATAGTACTGGGACAGCCTTAGTTAGTCTTAGCAATGGCTCCTACTCCAGAGGCAGGGAGTGGCAGGGTAAAGGCGGAACCTGGTGAATCTACAGTTTAGGATAAAAGGATTTAACTGCTTAAAGATTTACTGCATTATAAATAAATGACTGTAGATTTTTCAACATCAAAAAATGTCTACAATATGCTGAGTGATAAAAGTAACAGGAAGTATGAAACAATTTTTGAAATAAATAAAATATACACACATATACATCTCTATGAGTATATGATTAGAAAAACTGTTAATAGTAAATACCAAACATTTTTAACTGGTTGTTGGAAAATGTATAAAATCAGAGTTGTTCTATTTCTCAAGAAAAAAAAAAAAGACAAACCTTCCAATAAAATGTTTTGTTCCTGAATTTAATACCTGATTCATCCTAGTCTGAGATACAATGCTTGACACTGAGTGAAGCTCATTATAAAAAATTTAATAAACTAGGTAAGTTAGCTTATTATTCCCTTAATATAATCTATTGCTTAGGTAAAGGAAGGATGTGGTAATTTTGTAATCATATTTGTTAAGAGTATTAATAATTTTAGTTTTTCTTTAAAAAAAAAAAAAACTTCAAATGCTGAAATAGAAGTGGCTTACCTTGCAAATATTCTGTCTTTATTTGCCTTTTCTTTGCCATACTGAACTGACTGGACTTCAGTTCTCCCACTGAAATATATAAATATGCACAATAATGGAATCTGAAAGAGAACTACAAGATAAAATGACAACACACACATTATGATATTGAAATTTCAAAAAGAGACTAGATAAGAGAGCAGAGAAAAGGAAACAGGGTAAGAAGAAACGACTGGATGGCATTCCACTTCTACCTGGATGGATGAACCTTAATCACAGTTCTTCTATTAATGAACAAAGATGTGTTCCACAGACACTTCATTTTCATAAATTTATTTGAGAGTGAGAATGAGAGAGAAAAAAATTTTTTAAGGTACCAGGGCAGGGGGATGAACCTGGAACCTTGTATGTGGGAAGCCAGCGCTCAACCTGCAAGCCACATTGGCTCCCCGAGTTGGTTTTTTTGTTTATTTGTTGTTTTTATTTTGTTTTTAAGAGGTACTGGAGATCGAACCTAGGACTTCGTATATGGGAAGGAGGCACTCAACTGCTTGACCCACATCTGTTCCTGAGAGAAATAGTTTTGTATGAATAATTCCTTCCCTGCTATACCCTGGAAAGGTACTCAACTTAGCTTATAGATGGGTTGCTATGTCCCAGCTCCTCTAAGCCCTGCCTTCCCCACGTAAGTCTTGGATTTCTCTACTGTTTGTCATACTCCTTAACAAAGGGGCTCAAACATAGGGGAAATTGAAACACTACTCTTTCTGTGGGCAAATTCTTCTTCCTACTCTGCTGCTAAAGATGACAGATATAAAGACAGGTTACACCCTCAGCTCCCTCCATGTCCAGACACAGGCAACTTCAGATTTTTGTATATAGTTAGGAACTAAGGGCAGAAATATGGAGAAGCACTAGGGGATTTGCCTAAAGGCTGATCTGTCTAGCAAGCATGTGGGTAGGTAGTGACTGATCTTTCTTCTGGGTACACCAATATCACTGGACCAACCTTGTTAAGAGAAGCTTTATCCTCAAAGGATCTGTTGACTGAGGCATTGCATTAAGTCTGAATGACCAGACATTTCTAAGATATCAAATATAACCATACACAAATGTAGATGTCTAATGCATTTAAAAGCAGCCAAATATAGTAAGCAAAGGAAGCAAGCAATTTTAAGACCATTTTCCATGGATAAATCAAGATAAATGTAAGCTGAATGGCATGCTTGTGAGGTTGTAATGGAAAAACCAGTACCATTATCATGATTTTTAAACTTTGATAAGTTGACGTTTCCTGAGAAAATATATCTCCTGTAAGAGGGATAAACTATACTTGTAATAAGGAACAAGGTAAACTAAGGTTCACCACTGTTTTGTATTTCCACATGAGAAAAATGATTTTAGTCCCCTGGATATCTTGGAACCAAGATTAAGTGTGTGTATGGGGAAATTGGTGGAGGAAGTAATAAATCTCTCTGGTATCTTCAGCTCCATCTCCTAATCTAAGTGATGTTTAAATATATATATATATATTTTTAACCGGGAGGTCCCGGGGATCGAACCCAGGTCCCTCCATATGGGAGACGGACGCCCAACCGTTTGAGCCACATCCTTCCCCTAAATATTTTAAGTTTGACAATACTTCTATTATTCCCAACTATTGCCTAGTATGAGGCAAAAACCTGTTTATTTAGTGCATACCTGTTAGAATAGGGCTGCATCTAGCTGAACATTTTTCATGCAGCTTTTCCTACCTCATTTATAAGACTAGTAATCACTTTGTTTAACTGACAATAAACAAAGTGAAAAGTGGCCATAAACACTGTGAGCTTTGAAAAATGGTCCACAGTAGATATAGTATAACTATAAAACTATTTATATTCTAAAAACTGAAACTGAGATTACTCTGAAAAAAAAAATAGGGAATAAGCTAGAATACCCTACGTAATCTTTGTTGGAAAGAGCAAACTTGTTCAGGAAGTAAACAGTCAGTAAATTTGTTATATGAAAGAAAACACAATAAAGTGCTTTGCAAGTTTTTTTAAGTTCTTAAGGACTACAAACAGAAACTTCACTTTCACAACTATAGATATATATGGCTAACTTACATATATTAATGTCATTTAATGTTAACTGAGCTGTCAGAAGGTGCACTACCTCTTTACCTTTAGATGGCTACTGGTGGAATGCTGGAACTGAGGCCTGCTTCCATGCTGGTCCCTAAGGGATGTCCATACTGACCTTAACCCTCAACCCCAAATTTTAGGAGTACTTTCCTCTGCCAGTCCTGGGCCCAGGTGACAGCTCCCAGTATGCAGGCTGCATTGTTGCAGCTGCAGTGCTGTCTGAAGTTGCTGCCATGAGGCTAAGCAATAGGGACTGGTCATTGGTTCTGTCACAGGGATAAGGGATGGCGGCTAGTCACTGGTTCTTGCTTTTACTTACAAGAGCTAAACTCTTGCTTCCTCTGGCACTCTGTAGTTGTTCTAAATATCCAGTCTGGTTCCAGGGTTACCATCTAGTTAATTCCCATCTCTTTTGCCAGTTCTTTCATTTTTCTTTCTTGTGGAAGGAACAATTTGTAAAACATTCTACCTTGACATTTTGTGCCAGTGCTCTCTCCTAGGTCTAAATTTTATTTTAATTCTGAGTTCTATTACCAAGGTTCTTCTTGAGTTATTTTGATTCATCTCTTTGTTAGCTTAATTTTAGTAATGAGTATTTTTTCAAGATAGACTCATATATGTTATATTCTCTGTGATTTTATGTACTTGAGAAGGTCTAACTATTGACTTTAGGTTTGAATGGCACTCGGCTAAGTTTAATATTCTTGGGTCACGTTTTCTTCCTTAGGACGTCATAGACAAAGGGTGGATCACAAGCTATATGAGCCTAAAGAAAAGTTTTATTTGGCCTACACAGTGTTTAAAAATATTTAATCCAAATTGACAAACCTCTATCAAGACTGATCAGGAAAAAAAGAGAGAAGGCAGAAGTTACCAATATCAAGAATGAGAGAAGCAATAGCACAGATTCTAGAGATATTTAAAATAGAGGAAAACTCAGACAAAATGGATAAATTCCCTGAAAGATGTGAACTTTCAAAGCTTGCTCAAGAAGAAAGAGAAAACCTGAATAGCCTCATATATAGTATAGTATATACATGTAGTTCAAAACTTTCAAATAAAACTCCTGGCCCAGATGGCTTCATTGGTAAATTCTACCAAACATTTAAAAAAAGAAATAACATTACTAGACAAACTTTCAGAAAATTCATAATAGAATATTTCCCAATTCACTCTATGAGCCCAGCATTACCAATACAAAAATATGACAATGACATAAGAAAGCTAGAGAACGATATCCCTTATGAACAAAGATGCAAAAATTCTAAACAAAATTATAGCAAGTTAAATAAAAATATATAAAAAGGATAATATATCATGACCAAGTGGGGTTTATTCCAGGAAGGCAGGGTTGGTTTAACACATGAAACATATTAACAAACTAAAAAAATAACAAACCATATGATCATTTCAATAGTTAAAGAAAAAGCATTTAACAAAAACAACATCCAATTCTAATAAAACCTTTTAGCAAAAGAGAAGTAGAGGGATATAGAGCATTTTTGCAAAGCCTACAATTAACATCATGTATAAGAATGAAAGAATGAATGCTTTCCCCTAAGAAGAGGAAGAAGAAAAGGATGTCTGCTCTCACCACTTCTATTCCACATTATAATGGAGATTCTAGCTAGGACAATAGGAAAAGAAAAATAAATAAAAGGCATTCAGAAAATAATTGAGTTAGCAAGGTTTCAGGAAAAAAGATTATCTTAAAAAATGAGTTGCATTTCTATCTATCAGCAATGAATACTCTGAAATTAAAATTCAAAAATACAATTTATAACAGCATCAATACATATAAAGTGTGTAATGATTAATCTGAAAAAGTAGTGAAAGACCTGTACACTGAAAACAACAAACATTGCTAAGAGAAATAAAAGAAGGTGTAAATAAATAGAAAGATATACCATTTTCATGAGAAAGAAGACTCAATATTGTTAAGATGTCAATTCTTCACAATTTAATCTACAGTTTGAGCACAATTCCAATTAAAATCCGAGAGGCCTTTTGGTAGAAAGTGACAAGTTTAATTCTAAAATTCAGATGGACACGCAAAGGACCTGGTATATCTGAAACAACCTGGAAGATGAACAAAGTTGGAGGACTAACAGAGCCAGATTTTAAGACTTACAATAAAGATATAGTAATCAAGACAGTTTGGTATTGCCGTTAAGATAGAGAAATGGATCAATGGAACAGAATAAAGAGTTCAGAAATAGGCCTCACAAATAAGGATACCTGATTTTCAAAAAAAGGTACAAAAGACAAATCAGTAGAGAAAGGTTAGCCTTCAACAAACGAAGCTGGAACAAAGGAATAGCCATATACAAAAAAAAAAAAAAATAGAACTTCAATCCACACTTCATACCACATACAAAAATTATACTCAAATGGATGACAGATCTAAATTTAAGAGGTAATACTATAAAAGTTTTATAAGAAAACAGAGGAGTAAATCTTTGTGTCCTGGGTTGGGCAAAGATTTCTTAGGTATGACACCAAAAGAGCAATCAATAAAATAACAAATAGGTAAGTTGAACTTGATAAAAATTAAAAACTTGAGCTCTTCAAAAGACACTGTTAAATAATGAAAAGACAAGCATTTATCTGGTAAAGGACTTGTATCCATAAAGTACTCTCAAAATCCCGTAAGAGAATACCAAACAACTTAATTAAGAAAATTGGTCAGAGGATTTGAACAGATACCTCACCAAAGAAGATATATGGATGGCCAACAAGCACTGGAAAAGATGTTGAACATCATTTGTCATTAGGAAAATACAAATTAAAACCACGGTGAGATACCACCATGGATCAATTAGAATGGCTAAAATAAAAAAGACAATGGCCACTTTGGAAAAATGTCTGGTAGT
>JAQZBX010034323.1:13493-25142 GCA_029593785.1 Cabassous unicinctus
AAAAAAAAAAAAAAAAAAAAGGTGAACTATCAAAACAGGCAACAACATGGATCAATCTCAAAATAATTATGCTGAGTAAAGGAAGTTAGACAAAAAAGAATACATATGTTTCATACACATAAAATTCTAGAAAATGCAAACCAATTTATAGTCACAAAAAGACAAATACTGATTGCCTGGGAAAGTGGGTAAGAGAAAGGGATTATTAAGGGGCATGAAGGAACTTTTGGGGGTAATGGATATATTTGCCATTTTGATTGTGGTGATGGATTCGTGGATGTATACATATATCCAAATTTATCAAATTTTAAAATTTAAATATGTGCAGTTTGTTTTATGTCAATTATACCTATATGAAGTTGTTAAAATATTTTATTCAACTTTTCAATATGTGGAGATTCCATTTAGTAGTCCATAATCTCATTTTTCTTGAAAAAGTATCAACTGTCAATATTAGGTCCATCTTCTCCTAGGGGATGGCCCCCTCCCTGTCAACCTTTTTAAAATCCTATTTGTTGCTTGTTTTTTACTGATATCTATGGCATAAAGTTCTTTCTGTTCCACTGATGATTTTTCTCCCAAACTGTTTTTTGTATTCATAGTCATCTATCTAGATTTTCCTAGTTGCTCTGGCATAGTTTGGGTAATTTCCTTAATTTTTTTCTCATCTTATCTGAGACCTGTTTGAATTTCTTTTTGAATTATAGTTGAAGGCTGATTACTGCATGCTAGTCATTTCTTTGTAGTCTAAAATGAAATGGTATATGTGTGTGTCACATTTGAAAGAAGACAGGAGAAAAGAAAGAATTCCAGTGGAGACAACTGTAGTCCTTGTATATAACCCAGGGTCTCACTTAGTGGGGAATTTGTATAGTTTTCAGGTTTTGTATAGTTTTCTCATTTCACATTGAGCCTTTGAGATATTTTCTGTCCTTGATAAGATTAAGTACCAGTAGGTTTCTCTTGTTTTCTTGACTTTCACCCTTGATCTGATACTTTATCTCTCAGTCTATGTGCCTTTAAATTTCACCTTACTTTTCCCAAAAGGTGAAATTTACTTGCTTTTACTGCTTTCAGGAAGGTGAGAGAGGAGTTAAAAACAATACCAAGCTACTTGAAGAATCTGATGTGCCTTTGTTTTGGTTAAAATTTTCCTAATGCTGTTTAATTATTGCTGCTTAGTTTTTGAGCTCTTTTAATCTTTTTTTTCACTATGTAGTTTTTTGGTTTTTTTTTTTTGCTTTTATTAATATTTATTTTTCTTTGAGGTTCCGGGGCCTGAGGAATGAACCTGGAACCTCATCTGTGGGAAGCTGGCACTCAGCCACATTGGCTTCCCTGAGTTGTTTTTTTCTCCAGGAGGCACCGGGAAGTGAACCCAGGACCTCCCATGTCGGAGGTGGGCACTCAACCGCTTGAGCAACATCTGTCCCCACTATTTAGTTTTAAAGGGCTATCTTTTACTTAGTTTTATGCTATTACTTTACTGAGATTACAAATTGGGCATCTGTAAAAGTTTAAGTTTTACAAGGTAAATCTTTATTAGATATTCATAAGAAGATAAATTTATCTTCCTATAAATATATAAGCAGAAAACCTGTTCTATATATATCTACTGGGATTCTTTCATTTCTCCTCTGTTCTTGCAAATGTGACACATTTCTTACAAAGAAATGACTAGAATGCAGTAATCAGCCTTCAACAATATCTGTACCACATCTCAATATTTTCCTCATGAACACAGAATATGAATTATTCCAACACATAATGGTCATGGGTTTTATTTGAAATGGAGAATCTTATTTCATGAACTAGAACAAACAAAAATGATTAACATTTGTTTTACTAGAAGATCATGAATAACTTTGTCTACATGATTCTTACCAAGTTCCACTTAAAAGCTAACTTTTATGGGCCTTTTAAGAATTCCATAGGCAAAACAAATCAAAACTTAATAATCTAGCTTCTTCAAGTTTAGAATTATCCCCCAAAGACTGTTGCCTTCAGGGAAAAAAAAGAAAACATTATCAAGAATAAACAATAAAACAATTTTAGGAAAAGGAATCTGGGGTATTATTCAATGACTAAAACTGATTACGCCAAATAGCTGATTTGAACTTCACAAAAAAAGGCCTGACAACTCCAAAATGGTTGGGCGTTCATCTCCCATATGGAGGGACCTGGGTTCGACCCCTGGGACCTCCTGGTAAAAATAGAAAAAAGAAAAATATAGAAGGCGCGTGGGCCACCAGGCCCCGTGAACCACGCAGTAAGATGATGACGTAACAGGAGAGTGATACAAGGGACAGCCAAGACGAGACGCATCAAAAAACCAGGAACTAAGGTGGCACAGGCAGTAGGACGCCTCTCTCCCACATCAGAGGTTCCGAGGATCAAATTCCAGTGAAGACAGGAGGAGAAAGATGAGAAGAGAGGGCAGGAAACAGACACAGAGAGTTGCCCAGCAAACGGACACAAAAAACAGCAAAAATGGAGGCGGGGGGGAATGGATAAAAGTAAGTAAGTAAATAAATAAATCCTTAAAAATGTATAGGGGAGTAAGATACGGACTATAGTTAGTAGTAATACTTTGACGATGCTCTTTCATAATTTGTTAACAAATGTTTCACAACAATGCAGAGCATTTGTGGTGGGGTGATCTGTGGGAGCCCTGTATGGTATTATGCATGTTTGTTCTTAAGTTCCTGATGTTTACCGAACACTTATAGTTTATGTATGTTCATATATGAATGATATAGTTGAATAAATTGTTTAAAAAAAAAAAAGAAAATAAGGACCTGAATATAGATAATGAACAAATACTCAAACATGGTGTATAACACAAGAATCTACAGAACTTTTTACTGATATAGACATAAGAGGCCCCATTACACGAGGATTTTGACATGGTAGGTATATATGAGTAACAAAGATTCTATGACAACATAAATAAGACCTCTATTTTAAAGGAAAGAAAACTCCATCAATAAAATCTTAATGCAGAATACTTACCAGTACCGGAATTTTGAACCCAATGTAAAATAATGTGCAAAAAAATTCTTTTGAGGTGGAAGTGGTCTGTCCAAACGGAAGAACGTGTGATGTTCTACACAGGCTTTCCACAAATTTTTACATGCTCTGTAATTCACCATATTAAATCCCAATAATGTTTCTCTAGATTCATGCTGTAAAATATGACAAAATTCACAAAATAACAAGAAAAGGTCAGATTTTAATGTTCCATTTAATTTAACAGAGAAATTATTCTAGCCTTGCAAACACTAATCATGTTAACATCATTTTTATTTACCCAATAAGAAAGCAGTAAAATAAATTGAACAGTTTTGTAAAATGTGGGCCTCATTCAGCAATATTGCAACTATTAGGAACTTTTACTTTAGATCATGGTGAGACTTAAGTTGATATATATTTGTTTCAAAAATTATTAGCTTATGATTCTGTTTCAAGATATAATCCATCATCACACCTTTTAAAACCCCAAATTTTATAAATCTGTCTCAATTGTAAATAAATACATAAGCAAATTCAGCACCTCTAAACACCATTATGAAACTCAAAATTTAAAATAATTAGCAATGAAGCATTTCTTTATTTTTTCTACAAGTTTGACCCAGGTTATATTTTGAATGAATAACTTTATTGAAGTCAAACACCTATGGCAATGCACACGTCTCCTAAATGTACAGCTTTGTTTTGTACACAAAGAGTACAACCATTTAACCTCCACCGAGATGAAGAAATGGATCATTACTAGCACCTCAGAAAGATTTCTTCTCCTTTTAGTCAGTAATTACCCTCCCAAAGATAACCATTCTTCTGATTTTTATCACTATATATTAGTTATGCTTGTTTGAACTTGATATAAAAAGAATAAAATATTATGTGCTCTTCAGGTCTGGCTTCGATTGCTCAACATTATGTTTCTGATATTCATCCATATAGCAGTGAAGCAGTAATTCACCCATTTTCACTCTGCATAGTATTCCATGTATGAATAAACCATAGTTTGTTTATCCATTTTATGCTTCCAGTTTGGGATCATAAGAAAAATACTGCTATGTATATTCCTGTATGTTGTATGGTATACATATGTGTACATTTCTGTTTATGGATCATAAGACATATATATGTTCAGCATCAGTAGATAATGCCAACAGTTTCCCAAAATGGCTACATCAATGTACACTGCCTCCCATAGCAGTGTATGCTCCACACGCTCACCAACCCTTCAGGCTTCTTCAATTTTACTATTCTGGTGGGTGTGTAGAGGTTTCACATTTTGGTTATAATTTACACTTCCCTGATGACTAATGAGGTTCAACACCTTTTCATGCTTAGTGGCCATGTGGATAGCCTATTTTTTCTATTGGGTTGGATATACAACCCAAAGACGTGTGTGTGTGTGTGTGTGTGTGTGATATACATATACTATACTACTTCACTCTCTTGATGTCTTTCAATGAATAGGGTTCCTAGTTTTAACACAGTTCTAAATTATTAATCTTGTCTAGTAAGGCTAGGAAGTTTTCCTTGTCCTGTTTAAGAAATCTTTGTCTATTATAAGGTCATGAAGATATTTTCCATATAACTAAAACAGTAAAATGCCCATGAAAAGGTAACAATCATGTTGGAATGTAATGTGCTTAAAACATTACTTCTTGATCACAAGAAAATTAACTCTTACTTAGGATTAACAGTTGCTTTGTATGCACTAATATACATATACAGTTTATGTGCTATGCCATATACCATAAACATTATGGAAAACGACAACGTCTCACACTGAGGATGATGCGGCAATGCTTCTCAGTGCCAGCAACATCCAAGATGCCTATTTTATCTTTTTTTTGTCACTTGACATACTTTTCCAAATGTCTCCATGTGATTTTAATAGTCTACCAATAGTACTTGGAATGTAACTTAATCCTCCTCCCATCCCATTTTATTTTAAATGTTCTTATTGAGTTTTGGGGAATGAATATACAATTTTCCTATGTAAACAATGGCCCCAAAATGTTGTATTGAAAGACACACAGATTATATGAAGTTTGGGTATTTAAAAACGGAGAGATATTTTGGAAATGAAATATTAACAAGGGTGACCTTCTGTGGAGTAAACCTGGGACTGATCTCTAAACAATTATTAGTTCATTTTTGATGCTGTTGTTACTTGTGACTGAAAAAATTCCTATCTGATACACTACTTCAGAGAAAGGTTGTGAGGATTAAATGACATGAAAAGTGCCTGGTATGGAAATACCTTATTTTATTATGCTTTGCTGTATAGTTCTTTGCATATACGGTGTCTGTTTTACAAACTGAAGGTTTGTGGCAACCCGGCGTCAAGCAAGTCTATTGGTGTCATTTTTCCAATAAAATGTGGGTACTTTGTGTTTCTGTGTCTCATTTTAATTAAGGTATATACATTGTTTTTCGCCTGTATATTTTCAGGCACAGGGTATGCTCAATAAATGTTAGTTATTGTAAATATTATTACTATCACTAATAATACTAGGATTATTTTAGGAGACAAATAGAAAAGTTGATTTCTACAGTGCCTTCTATCAATATAATTATTTAAAGTAAATATTTGTTATCTAGTTTCCAAATAACAAGATTTCTTAGTTTTATAGCTTTAAACATTTATTAGAAACATGTACAAGAAATGTTCACTAGCAACATTAGTCATAATAGCCCCAACCTGGAAACAACAAAATTGCTCATTAACAGAAAAATAATTAATTTAAGGTACATTCATTCAATGGAATACCATCCAGGAAAGGAAAAGAACAAACCATTTTATGTGCCATCATGGCGAATCTCACAATGTTAAGGGAAAGAAAGCAGGCACAAAAGAAAACATACTGTATGATTACATTCTTTAAAGTTCAAACATAAGCAAACTAGTCCAAGGAGGGTTAACGACTGGGAGCATGGCATCAGGAGTTTTTGGGGGTGCTGGTAATGATCTTTATATTAATATGGGATGTCCACTTTATCAAAGTGCAGATTGCATACTGTTCTGCATTTATTTCTATAAAAATTATCTTGGAAAAAACCTACATAGTTTGAGAATGATAAACCAGTCACTTAAATATCAATAAGTTCAGATAAAACATATCTGCTTCAAATACATTTTTAAGTTTTCAAATATATTTTACAGACACAGCCAAATTGCACTCTGCACTACTTTGTTGAGATTTCTCAGATTCTTAAGACATAAAGTAAGTTAAAGGATAATACTAGTTTAATTGGCTGAAACAGATAAACTATTTACAAGATGAAATTCTTTCAAACACTACTTTCCAATATAATTTGATGTGCTGTAATATAGAAAAAGGGCGTTACCACTACCACATAAGAAGGAAATGTGCTACAAGTTCATAAACTAGAAACAAAAATAAATACCCAGCACCCCTAAAATGAAATGAACTTATAATGAAAAGAAGTGCTGTAGATTTAGCAGAAAAAAAGAAAAAGTAGATATAAAATACAGTTACTGTCACTTCTCATACTGACAGATGAAAATGAACATCATACTTGAGAAAGCAAGTTCAAAAAATAGCAAAAGAGATATCTACAAGAACTTTAAATCAGAACCTAAGAATTTTTGGGGAAACAAATACAACTTGTCACACCAAGGGAATTAATATGAAATTCAATTTTGTAATTTTAGTGGTCTGTGTGTATGTATACACACACGTTTACACACACATGTAATTAATTTAAGAAGTCTAGTTCCTTGCTACTACTTTCAAATTAACCCACATTTATAATTTTCAAACTACCTCAGTAGGTAGTTATTAACATTATAAACTGTACTTTCATTTGCTGTGTAGCAAAGAATTAACCTTACCCAAAGACAGATCTGGCATTCGCCCTTGGCTACAGAGAGGTAATCGCTAGGTCCCTGGAATGTGGGAGCACTTTGTTTGCCTGGGGGCTTTGGCCACTGGACAGTGTAACAATGTGATTTATAATGGATTTGGGCCATGTGTTATCAGTTCTTACCTCTAGAGGAATTGGAGACTAAAGCCTGACCTATGAGAAGGACTAGAGACTAAAGGTCAGTCAGATGAGCAGAAGGAGATTGAGTCCCAATAAAAACTCTGGACATCAAAGGCTCAGGTGAGCTCTCCGTGTTCGCAAGATTCTGTGTGTACTCATACACTGTGGATGACAGGAGTTAATGCCATCCATGACTCCATGGGAAAAGGATTACCACTTATGGACCCCTTCTGGACTCTGACCTTAATGTCTCTTTCCTTGGCTGATTTTAATCAGTGGTTTTTCCATGTAATAGACCATAACTATGAGTTTTATAGCTTTCAGTGAATTCTGTTAGTCCTTCCAAAGAATCATGGAAACTGAGGGTGGTTTTGAGAGCTCCCCAAACTTGCAATTGGTTTTGGAAGAGAGAGCAGTCTTGTGTGTGGACTGAGATGCCCTATAAACTTGATAGTTAGCTCTAAACTTTGCAGTGTGGCTAACTCTGGGTACTTATACTAACAAAAAAGTTCTGTCATGAATGACCACAGTCATTTCTTAAAAGACTTCATTTATATTGGTTATTAGAGTAATACTCACCAATTCTTTTCTCAGCTGAATAAAAAACTGTTTGCACTTAAAAGAAATTTTTACAATCTTCAACCTGGATAAAATATAAAATAAATTGGAATACTGGATGAATAATTAACAAATTATGAAAACAATTACAAAAACGATCTTATGTAAGACCTAGGGTCATAAAGCCAAAGAGATTCAATCTTGCCTAACAAAATTTGCTTTGGGGTTCTGTCCCAATCTTCCAAGTGAATATTTTCACAACTATTCTAAATTTGGATCTTCCTGACTAATAGCCCTTCCTTCCTATCCACGAAAATCTTACTAGTCCCAAAGAATACACTTCTCACAGCTCAATCACTTCAGGAGGCAAATTAGTACATGAGCCAGCTTTAAGGATGTCTGCTTAGGGTAGGGTAGAAGAGATATGCTTTGTTTTCTAATTTTAAATTTAAAAAAAAATTGTGATCCTGAGTTTTCAATGGACAGGAATTTGAGAACATGTAGAAACTGAGGAAATTCTCTCGTTATATGACGGGGCAGGAGGCATTATTTTCATAAAATGAAAAAAGAAACTGGGTAAAACATAGCCTATATTTATGGTAAGAAAAAAAGCCAGGTATCTCAATCCAGAAATTTCTATAAAAAGCCACATATATTTTAGAAGTCATAAATAAACTTGCATTAAAAGCTTTCACACTAGCAAAAACAAACAAAAAAACCTCGTTTCTATATGATAAAAAAAAAAAAAAAATCTGTCAATTTCAAATCACCCTAATTTAACAGATTTTGAAAAAATTACCAATGAATAAAAATCTCTAAAATGGATTCTCTTTGGCATAAAATCTATTTTGTATGATTTTCATGTTCTTATAAATGTATTCTGTAAGTACATATATATATTTTTCTGAAAAATACGAAACAATATACAAAAATCTTTGACTTATATCTGTTTTGTACAGTCAATAATAATTGTCTTTTGGTTTCTATAGGCCTGGCAGATCTTCTTTTACTTTCAACTGTTCTGTCTCTTTATGTATGTCTCTCATTAAAAAGCACACAGATCGATTTTTTTCTAGTTCGAATAACCCAAAAGAAAATATATATGACTGGCCAATACACACATGAAAAGATGCTGAATATCATTAGCTATCAGGGAAATGCAAATAAAAACCACAAGATACCACTTCACACTCTCCAGAATGCCTATAAATCAAAAGGACAGAATATAACAATTGCTGGCAAGGATGTGGAGAAACTGGAAGCCACAAACACTGCTGAAGAGAGTGTAAAATGGTGTAGCCATTTTTGCAAAACATTTTAGCAGTTCCTCAAAAAGAGTGAATCTATGACCCAACAATTCCACTTATAGGTATATACCGAAGAGAAATGAAAACATATGTACACAGAAAAACCTGTAAACAAATGTCTACTGGAGCATTATAGCCTAATAGCATAATAGACAGAAAGTGGAAAGAACTGTTAAGCAAAATGTGGTATAACCATGTAATGGAATATTATCTGGCAATAAAAATGAAGTACCAATACATGCCACAACATGGATGAACCTCAAAAACGTTATGCTAAGACGCCAATGACAAAAGGCCACATTAAATGTATGATTCCATTTACATGAGATGTCCATAATAACCAAATTTATAGTCACAGAAAGTAGATCAGTGGTTGCCTATGGCTGGGGATTGGGGAGGAAGAAATAGGGGATAACTGCTAATGGGTACAAGGTTTCTTTTTGGAGTAAAAATGTTTTCAAAGTTCAAAACATTTACACAATTTAGTAATAACAGACATATTTGGATTTACTTCTTCCATAAAATTTTTTGCTTTCTATTTGGCCAAAGTTTTCTGAGTTTCTCTTAATCTCTTTTCCAGCTTTCTTCTGAAAATATTTTTTCTTTCTACTTTTACTGTCTACTGGAATGGCAATTATATAATCAATTTTTATTGTTTAAGTGGTTACCTTTGACATTTTTTGAGTATTTTTCCCTTTATTTTTAATATTTCATTATGTATAATAAACTGAACATATTTAAAGAGGTAAGTTTTGACATAAGTATACTTAGCAAACCATCATCATAATCAAGATAGTGAACATATCCATTACCCCCAAATGATTCTTCCTGCCAGTTTGAATTCCTCCTCTCCCACTCCTCTCTACCCAGACAACCACTTATCTACTTTCTGTCCCAAAAGGTTAGTCTACATTTTCTACAGTTTATATAAATGGAATCATACAGTTTGTACTCTTCATTGGCCTTCTTTCACTCAGCTTAATTTAGATTTGTCCATGCTGTGTTTTTCAGTAATTCCTTCTTTTTGCTGAGGAGTATTCCATTATATGCATATACCACAAATTGTTTATCTACTCACCTGATGGACATTTGGATTGTTTCCAGTTTTGGCTATGACATAGTTGCTTCATGAACATTTGTGTGCAACTCTCTGGTTGGACTTTGCTTTAATTTTTTTCTGTGTAAATACACAGGAGTGGAATGGATGGATAATATGGTTAAGAAACTCTAGAACAATTTTCCAAGTTGGTTGGACCATTTTATGTATTAATGTTGCCACACTTGCCATATGCTATTCACACTTATTTGCATGGCATATCTTTTCCATCCCTCTACTTTCAGCCATTCTATATATGCATTGTAAGAATGAGTTGGAAAGTGTTCCTTCCTCTTTTCTAAGAGCTTATGTAGGATTGGTATTATTTCTACCTTAAATGTCTGATGGAATTTACCAGTAAAGCAATCTGGGGCCTAGGATTTTAATGGTGGGCAAGGTTTATAATTACAAATTCAATTTAATAATTATGAATTTAAAAACTCTTCAAGTTTTCTATCTCTTCTTGGGTCAATTTTGGTCATTTGTGTCTTTCAAGGAATTTGCCATTTCACTTAGGTTGTCAAATGTATTCATGATATTCAAATATGTTCTTAATATTCTTCTATTATGCTTTAAATGTCTGTAGGATTGTCATGACATCATTTTCATTTCTTTTTTTAAAAAAAGATTTATTTTACTTTTTATCCATTTTTAATGCTCCCCCCTCCCTGTTTTTGCTGTTTTTGTGTCCATTCACTGGGCAATTCTCTGTGTCTGTTTCCCGACCTCTTTTCTCCTCCTGTCTCCTCCTGTCTTCACAGGGATTTGATCCTGGGAACCTCCGATGTGGGAGGTGTCCTACAGATGCCTGCGCCATCTTAGTTCCTGGTTTTTCAGCGCATCTGGTCTTGGCTCTCCCTTGTGTCCCTCTCCTGTTACATCATCACCTTGCTGCGTGGCTTGGTGTGGCCTGGTACGCCTGCGTGCAGGGCCTGGCGGCCCATGCAACTGCTATATTTTCCTTTTATTTTACTATGAGGTCCCAGGGATCGAACCCAGGTCCCTCCATATGGAAGACAAATGCCCAGCCATTTGAGGCACATCTGCCCCTCATTTTCTTCTGATATTGGTAATTAGTGACCTTTTTTTTTTTTTTGACTATGTAGCTAAAGACTTTCATTAATTTTTCTCTATTTTGTGTTCATTTTATATTTTATTGATTTCATTCCTTCTAATTACTTAGTGTTTAATTTGCTCTTGTTTTTCTAATTTCTTGAAATGGTGTTGGGAATTGAAACATATCCTCCCTAAAAGACATATTCATGTCCTAACTGTAGATCCTGTGAGTTTGAACCCATTTGTAAATAGGACCTTTGAAGGTGCTATTAGTTAAGGTGTGGCCAAACTGAACAAGTATGGGCCTTAATCCAATATGGCCAAATTCCTCACAAGCAAAGGAAATTGGAACATGGACCTAGAAACCAGAAATAGGAGAAGCCAGAGAGAGGGAGAGACTGCCATGTGATGGGAAACTGCCAACACAAGAATATGGGCTTTGGAGAAGGCATGGCTGGCCTTGCCAACACCTTGATTTGGGCTTCTAGCCTGCAAAATTGTATGCTAACAATTTCTATTGTTTAAGTCAACAGGTGTGTGGTATTTATCATAGCAATCTTGGCAAACCAGGGCAGATGGGAATTAAAGAAAACTGATTTTAGA